>CM039471.1:32248252-32360473 GCA_022433065.1 Begonia loranthoides | reverse complement strand
TTTTTGTCTTTATTTCGTCTCTCTGTTAGTTTGAGCATCAGAGTGTCTTTATTATGGAATTCTACTAGGTCAGTCGACCACCTCTATTTTGGTCGACTTCCTTTCGATCATTTGATTATAGCCATTATGAAATGCAGTTGAGCGGTCAACCAAATTCTCCCCCATCGACCGCTTTTAGGCATAGTAGAAAACTGGCTCGAATATGTCTTTTTGAGCACTCGACCACTTCCAAACTCATCGGCCACTTTTTAGCAATTTTAGCATTTTGAGCAATCTGTCTTTAATGTCAGTCGACCACCTTAAAACTGGTTGACCACTTCTACTGTTTTGGTCGACCACCTCTTCTCCGAAGTCAACCTATACTCTGTGTTTTGCTTCTTTTGAATCCTCTAAGTCCCACTAATCAATATATAAACTCATGTACTTATGTAAACATGTTAGTAAACATTAATATCCGTATTAATGATATTTCCAATAAATATTAATAACATATTTATTTGATTCAATAAATACATAATAAACAACTTATTAATCAAATAAACAATCATCATCAAAACAAATAACCTAATGTCTATTAGGCTAACAATCTCCTTCTTTTTTATGATGACAACATATTATAAGTAATCTATTTCTTCCCCTAAGCATATACATAAAGTATTACATAATTTGATCACTCTTTCTTGGTTTATGCAATAAATATCTCCCTTTTTTAGTTTATGCTGAACGTGTTATTCTAACAACTTATATAAACTAACCTCTCCCCCATTGTCAAAATAAAAAAGAAACCAATGGGGGGAGTATCAACAAAGACATAAAAAATTTTCTCGTTTTGTCATTATTCAAAACATACAATTATTGGAGAGTCTATAAGACAATTCAAATAATCAAATAATTTTTTTTTGACAATTTCAAAAACATAATAGTTGGGGCTTTTAGAAAATTAAAGCAAATCATTCAATTAAATTAACTCTCCTCCTTTGTCATTAAACATATATAAGGGTTAGGGGTACAATCAAAACAAATCAAATATATTTTTCCCTCTTAGAATACCAATTGTTGGGAGAAACATCTAAGTCAATACTATGAAAAATAATTCAATTTATACCAATTGTAAGAATGAAAATATTCAATCTTTGATAAAAAAAAATTCAAGATAAAACTTCTTCTCCCCCTATTTCAATGTACAATTACAAAACTATGGGGGATTTCCCAGGACATTAAAATCCAACATCCAACAACAATTCAGTATACATAATTTATGATACCAATTGTTAAATTAGCATGATTTAACCAAAGATACCAATTGAAGAATTAAAACAATTGAAGAATAAAAAAAATATGAATAAATGATACCATGAAGAATATACAACCAATAAAATTGATATAAATCAATCATATAAAATTTTAAACTAATTGCATATAATCAACTCAATTTAATTCAATATCTAATCAAGAGTATAAGTCAACAAGCAATTTAAAACATAACAATTTCATACTCTTGATTTCAAAATCGAAAAACATTCAAGTGTTTTTCTTAGGTACCCAAATCTTTTTGGGTTATTTATTCGTAGGAATGGTTTCTTTAGGAACCCAAACCAACTTAGAAGTTGCCATTTTTTTATTCAGTTTTAAGGTGCAACTAAAATATTTATGTCTTATACAATTACAAGTAAAGTAAGTAGAAGGACAAACAAACAAGTTCTTATAATTTTTCTTCCTTGAAAATGGTTCATAGCCAATTCCGGCTTTATCAAATGTGACCTTTTGTTTTCCTAATAGCATGTTAAAGTTTTTGCTACCATTAGTGAATTTAAGCTCAATAGAGTTCAAATCATCATTTTTCACTTTTAATTCACTAACATCAAACTCAAGAGATTTAATTATAGCACTAGAAATCTCATACATGTTTTTCAATTCAACAATTTGATTTTCAAAAAATTTAGTCATCTCAACATGCTTTTCAATCAAATTGTCAATCTCTTTTTTCAACAAATTATATTGACATTTAAGCACATTGAATTTATCAAATAATTTATTAAAGGCGTATAACAACTCATCATTATCATCAAGATCATTATCTAAATCACTAGATGAGTTGTGTACTTTTTCTTCCTTGTCCATGAAGCAAAAGTTGGAGACTTCTTCAATCTCGGAAGAAGAATCCACATCGCTATCATCCCATGTGGCCTTGAAAGCTTTCTTCTTTGAGGCGTTTGACTTCTTTGCTTTGGGGCAATCAATTTAGGTATAACCAAGTTTTCTGTATTCAAAGCAAATGATCACCTTCTCTCCTTTCAACTTCTTTTGATGAAGATACTTGTTGAATTTCTGTGTTATGAATTTGATATCTTCATCATCTTCATCTTCTTCTTTGGAATCCACTTAAGTGCTTGAGGAGGCTTTGAAGGCTATGTTCATTGGTTTGAAAATTTCCTTCTCTTTTTGATCCTCCTTCTCATTGTTCAACAACGTGATCTCGTGCGTCATTAGGGAGCGGATGAGTTCCTCCATTTTCAAAACCTTGTGATCATATGCCTTTTGAATAACGGTCACTTTAGGTTGCCACACTCTAGGTAGACACCTAAGAATTTTTCTCACCAACTCTTTGTTGTCATAAACTGTACCAAGTACTTTTAAACCATTAGTAAGGTTAGTAAAATGAGTAAACATACAACTAATGGTCTCATTCTTTTCCACGGAAAACAATTCATATACGTGAATAAGCATGCTTAATTTACTTTTTTTTTTACTTGATTAGTGCATTCATTTGTAATTTCAAGCAATTTTCAAATATGCTTAATTTACTTTTTTTTTACTTGATTAGTATATTCATTCGTAATTTCAAGCAATTTTCAAATATCATAGGCACTATCGTATGCTTGTACTCTATTAAACTTATCCCTACTTAAAGTACACTATATCATATTGATTACCTTAGCATTCATGCTCAATTTTCATTTATCTATATCATTGAGCTCAATAGACGATTTTGGAATATAAGGACCATTCTCAACAATGTCCCATAAATCAGAATCTAAGGATTGGATATATATTCTCATTCTAGATTTCCAATAAGCATAGTCATTACCATTAAAATATAGAGGTCCAACTAATGATTGCCCTTCAATTTGCATATTGAAAGTCATAGTAAATTTGTTCAAACAAAGAATTCAATCAAATTTATCCAAGTAATTTTCAATAAGAAAAATAATCCAATAGATGCAAATTCAACAAATTTAGCAATATACACAATATCACACAAAAAGTTTTATAAACTCCTCTCTGATACTACTTGTTGAACAGTGTGCATACCTATAGAGGAGGTGGGGTGAATTAGGCGTTCTAAACTTTTTCGTGTGATATTAATTATCTCTAAACCCTAAGTGATTTATCAATAGATATGTAATCAAATACAAACAAATATAAGAATAAAGGGATAGAGAAAGTGCAAACTCAATTTGTTCACGCGGTTCGGCAACTCTGGCCTACGTCCACGCTCCAAGTTTCTTACTTGGAGATCCTTAATCACATAACATCCCCGGTTAGTGATGATTGACTTCACAAGTGTCAACTAAACCTTTACAATGACTATTCACAGAGCATCACCCTCGGTTTGAGTACAATAATGCTGAAATAAAGAAACTAGAAATTTCTAACTCTCTCAAATACAAATTCTTAATTTTGGGAGTTGGAGAGTTAGGATTGACACTCAATTACAAATGAGAAATCGTGTATGAATTTTGGTAGAGCTTCACTACAATTCTCTCTCCGTTAGTTTGAGCTTCAGAGTGTCTTTATTTATAGAATTTTGCAAGGTCGGTCGACCACCTCCATTTTGGTTGACCTCCTTTCGACCGTTTGAATATAGCTATTATGAAATGCAGTCGGGCGATCGACCAAATTGTCCCCAATAAACTGCTTTTAGGCATAGCAGAAAACTAGCTCGAATCTGTCTTTTTGAGCGGTCAACCACTTCTGAAATGGTTGACCACTTTTCAGTAATTTCAGCATTTTGAGCAATCTGTCTTTAATGCCAGTTGACCACCTTAATACTGGTCGACTATTTCTACTATTTTGGTCGACCACCTCTTCTCCGAAGTCAAACTATATCCGTGTTTTGCTCCTTTTGAATATTCTAAGTCCCACTAATCAACATATAAGCTCCATAGACTTAGGTAAACATGTTAGTAAACATTAATACCCGTATTAAGGATATTTCCAATAAAGATTAATAACATATTTACTCAATTCAATAAATACATCCTAAACAACTTACTAATCAAATAAACAATCATCATCAAAATAAATAACTTAATATCTATTAGGCTAACAACAGGTTCACTTACATTCATTCATAAACAAACAAGTTATTTACATCCATCATATTCATTCATTCCATTCATTGAATAAGTTAATTGCATTTAATAGAAGATGGTATCAACAAGATAATGTCCAAGCATTTGTCTTAAGATCAATTACATCAGGGAGAACAATAATGGCTGAACCCAACTCATAGACAAACTTATCCACAAGCCATGCTCTCTCACGGTTTCCTTCCATCAAGAGAACCTCATCGCATCTCTCTTCAAGACTCTCAGCCCTCAAGTTTTCTTAGCACGGTTACCATCACAAACTCCAGAACTTCACATAGAATATCCTCATAATCTTTCTATGTAAAACTCTCATTCCTCTTGTCTTTCTCACAATCCTCATCTCTGCTATTGTCACAAAACTTAGCAGCACGACACCTATACAATTTCCATCACTCAAGAATTTGGCAGAGCTTTTGCAGGGTTTCTTCTCTCTGAAATCTCGTTGCCACTCCTCTCTATTTATAAGCCACATCCAACGCCCCTTCAGTGACCCACTGAAGACAGAAAGCCAAGGGTTCAGACTTTCCATCGTCTAGACGTTTCAGATGATGAACCATTTCATCTTCAGCGTTAGTTATGTTGGTTTTTGGATTCCCTCGCACGACAGAATTATCGATGTTCAAAACAACAGTAACGTGTGTAACCTATATATCATGAAAAACAATTTTAACATGAACATAAAATAGATCGTTGTTATAATATATTAATAATAATATGTATTTAAAAATCTTTATTTAGATCTAAGCTAAAAGATGAAGAATATTACCTTAGTAGCTTACTTCACACGGGTACAAATTCAACCTTCGATCTTCTCCACCAATCCTCTTCACCTCGAATAAGCACGTGTGGACGTGATGAACGAAACAAGATCACACTTTGATAGATCGTATTCTCAACACATGAGATGATCTATTTGGATTTAGAAAACACTTCTCTAAAGCCAACACGGAAGACACAAATTTTGCTCTCAAAATAGATTCCTTAATTTCAAAGACTTCAACATCATAATCTAATGAGGTTGGACCTCTATTTATAGTAGTATTGCTCTATAATGGCCATTATAGCATTTAGAGAAAAACTCTACAAATTTCTCATTAAAGTTACAATTGATTTCATACATTTATAAAAATGTTATGGAAATCAAAAGGTCTTCTCACTATAGCTCAACACTTGGCACTATGACATTAATTTATTAATCTCTCATTTAAGTTATAATATATTTATAACAAAAATGTTATGGCAAACAAAAGGTCTTGTCACTATAGCTTAACACTTGGCACTATGACATTAACTCAAATTTGACAAAATCCATTTTAAAAACTCTTTTCAAAAGTTACTTTATATTTGTTAATTAATTAAATAATCAATAATTCAATTATTTCATTTGATGAAATATAACAAGTATATTAACTATGACAACTTTTGTCATTTTGTCTTAATTAATTGAATAATCAATAATTCAATTATTTCATCTAATAAAAAATAATAAACTTATTATTGAGTGTATTAAATAATTAATTCATAATTAATTATTTAATCTTCTTTGTTCATTTTTCTATTATTCGAATAATGATAGAAGGTGAAGAAGGGATCGATGGACCTATAGTTTTAAACTCCAATAATATTTCGTTAATTAATATAAACTCTTTATATTAATTAACATAATTATTAACTCTAAAGTAATTCTACTAAATACTTAGAGTTGCACTCTAAAAAACTATAGAGTATATTTACTCTAAGTAATGTCCATTGATATAGTCATTACATATGTATTAACTCTCCATTTAGATTCGCAATAGAGCTAGGTTTATAATCTGTTAACCTCTCATATTACATCTTTATCCTTGACTACCATTCGTTCTTGATTGAATAATTAATTCATAACGATTATGAATTGACCGCTAATTATTCGATCCTTGAACTAACAAACAAGAGAATCTATAGAAATGGATTTCATTGTATCGATATTAACATTCCCAGCTATTCACTTTAATTCACTCTTAATATACAAAGTATACAAATCATAACTCGTACAAAACTTTACCGAGTAAATCAAAGAATAAATTAAAATAAAATAGGAGTTTGTTAAATACAATGAATTAAGATCATGCATATATGACCATCATTATGATAAAATTAATTATTCTATATTTAACGAAAATTATTAGAACAATATAATTTCATTTGGTCCAGTCCTTTATAATCATATTATATAAAACATATTTATCTTATGTTGCTATGTATATAGTCAAGATATGACTATACATTCTTAATGAGATAAACTATATTTATGACTATGAACTATTTGAAGATTCCATACTTCAAATGTAAGTCATGGACATATTTTGGTTATTACTCTTTATATTTTATCTCACATATATACAATATATATGTTAATATAAAGTTAGTATAAATAACCAAATAAATTTTCTATGAATTTTATAAAACATAATCTAAAATGTTAACATAATATCAATCAATATGAATTTATTCATATATTATAAAATTGGTATATTACATTTGCTTGTTGGACACATTACTCCCAACAGGTTAAACCTTCCAGATGACCGCTATAAATGGTGATTGATTGCATTGGTCGATCATTTCCTTTGGACGATCGACCGCCAATCATCAACAAATTTTTAGCTTCAGACATCAGACGATCGGGCCAGACGATCACGTCCTCGCCATCTGACTACCACGATGGACAGCCAAACATTTTCTTCTTCAGAATTATATTGTAACGTGATATCCTCAATAAACTATATATATTTATATGTATATAACCATATTATTAACTACATCTAATATTATTTTTGTTAACTCTAACTATCATCTTCTAACTCTTCAATTTATCCTTGTATCACATAAACAAACCTCATATCCAAAAACAATAATAGATTCAATATACTCTTAATTTTTAACGACCTTATTATCGTCAATAGCTCGGGTACTATAATTCACTATTTTCCAAATACTTTTTTCTCTGGACTAACACTTGAATTATCCAACTATCCATAATTTTATCCCGCCATAATCAAGGTATATTCCATAACTCCTCTTCCACCTTATTCTTTACTAAATTCAATATACTCCAAAATATACATTCAACATTATTATATCCAAGTACATTTTCTCTTACCTATTTCACTGATGGTCAATCACTAACCCAGTCATGATATCATTTTTTTCTAATTCCAAATATCATCAACCCATTCTCCAATAACCTTAATCTTTCCTTAAGTTACTAAATCTAGAGTATCATGGTTTACTTTATCCAAATACATTTCCCTTTACAAGCACTTTCAATTATCCAGGGATTAAGATAACACAATTCGAGGTATCACAATTCACTTCTTATAATATGTTTCTCTTGACCAACATCTTTAAATTGTCTAATTCAGCTCCTAACATCCCAAATCATCACTTAAGTCTTGTGCTTAGCTCCACAAAAATTAAGGATATTACATCACTAGTGGCTGAGTCACCACCTTGACAAGAGCGGGCATTGTGGCCCTAGCTGCATTCTACATTGCCTTCTTTTACAACTTGTCTCGAAATTGTTTTCTGAAATTGGCATACAAGAGTCTGAGATAGAATCTATTCTCAGTTGCCAGTGCATATTGTTCGATAGCAAGCACCAACTCCTTCTGTCAACCAAAAATAAATGTCCATCCCCTATCGTATCAGTTTCTACATCCAAAAGGAAACAATTCAAAAACCAGGATCAAATGTCTTTGCATTTTAATTCAACAACTACTACAATAACTGAATAAATTTCATCATTGCCGTAAATGCTGACGATTGTGAGCAACTGACCTGGGCACAACCCCTTCAAGTGACAACCATCCAAACAAATGACAGGTCTACTATACTCTAACAGACCTCTATTACACACAGCCAAATACATTTACATCCTTGGAAATATTAGATAGGGCATAAGATCATTCCTATCTACCATAACCAACAATGTATTGTCAGGATTGGATATTCGAATATTTTCTCCATACTCCGTAGTTGCTCATATTTTTCATCACCATCCCCTTCATTTAGTTTTTGGACCCTTCCTTACCCTTTTGGCAAGACTCGAGGTAATATTGATATTAAAATCCTTCATGACTGTCTCAATGATGGAAGGAACATACCCCGTGGGCTGACTTTTGAAACTATCCAAACATTGGTTTGCCACCCATTTGGTAAAAACGTGTTGGATTTCCATCTGTCGTGCAAAAGTGTGAATCTCATTATAGCTCTTAATTTGAAACATAAGTTTGCCTCTCATTTTTTAAGCATGAAGCCACCAACTGCATCCATCCTTGCAGACTGCAGTCAACCGATGAGATTCACTTTTGATAAACTTTATCTCATGCTCATTTTTTAATGCATAATCAACCACTTCTTCTTTAACTGTGTACAATGAACTATACTTCTTCCCGATACAAAGATCTGTGGAAGAACATTCCAGTTAAGGAGATATATTCTCCGCTCAATCATCATCTTCGAAATCTCATATTGAATGAAACTCCTCGTCTAGAGTTGCTGAGATTAAATGCACCTCTATAAACAGCTTCATGAAAGAATGCAAGTTGCACATTGGCCTGATCTATCAAAATAGGATCAACCTCATTTTCGCAATTAATGGATTCTTCATCGTTGCATGGTGCAACACTCCTTAACGCCATTTGATGTTCAACACTAAAAAACTTCACTCTTCGATTGTGTTTAGGGATTTAGAGTTGTTGTTCTCTCTCGCAAAGGACATCCTTACCCCTTACATAGATAGAGTTGAAGGTTGGTCAATGTCATCATTTAGTATTGAAGGACGACCATGGTAAGTTGAGGGACGTCTCTCAATAATAAATGACGTCGTCTCTCAACATCAATGGAAGTCCTCTAGCATCTATGGACGTCCCTCAATGCTAAACATTGTTGTAAGTGAAGGAACGCCTGTTGTGGGCTGAGGGACGTCCATTGTACATTTCAGGGATGTTTGTTGTGGGCTGAGGACGTTCGTTGTGCATTTTAAGAATGTCCGTTGTGGGCTAAGGGGTGTCCGTTGTTGGTTGAGGAACATCCATTGTAAGTGGAGGGACATCCATCTTAAGTCAAGGGACATCCATCTTAAGTCAAGGGACATCCGTTGTGGGATGAGGAACACCCTTCATAAGTGGAGGGAGTCTATTTCCATTTTAAAAAGTGTGTCTTGCACATGACACCAATCAACATATTGTCCGCCAGCGCCTTTGGAGGATGACCATCCTCCATCCTGGCTACCAATCCTCTTTGAGGGACGTAAGTCCCTTGATCTAATGGACATGTACCATCATTCTCCAGCACCTTTGGAGGATGGCCTAACTCCATCCTAGTCGTCCATCCTCATTGAGGGACGTTTGTCTCTCGATCCAATGAGCATGAACCTTCATCCTCTAGCGGCCCTCCACCCATTCTGGACGTCCATCCTAATTGAAGAACATTCATCTGTTCATCCAGCAACCAACAAGGAAGTCCCTCTACCGTACGATGGCTCAAAGGATGCCCATCCTCGTAGATCAGACTTAGACGTCCCTTGTCATTGAAGGATGTCCATTATTGATCCTTGGACGTCCTCGTGACGGTTCTTGATGTTAATGTGACTATGGCGCTTTGAGGTTTTTTGACAGGAAATGTGACTGCAAGGTTTGTGTCATTATTTTCCATAGTTTGAGGTTTTAGTTGTCTATAAATTTCTTCAAGGTTCGGTGTGTTGCTATTCCCAAAGTCCAGGGTTTATTTTATTAATTTCCCTAAATAAAATATAGATGACCTTCTAATTCTATAATTGAATCTATCATTGAGTGATTAATGTAATAATCAAGATAAGTTAAAAATAATTAAAATTAAACATTAATTATATTAGTTAACGATCAACGCATCAAAAGATAAGATTAGAGTATATAATTAAAAGATAAATCTAGCATTACCTATAAAATATATTATTTACTTGACATTTTATAAAAGGAAAATTAACAAAAAAACCATTGAACTATGATGCCAATGACAAGTCAACCACTAAACAATTTTGCTAACAAATAAAACACTCAAGTATGGGTGCATAGCGAGTAGCAGCCAGTAGGTATGGAACTGGAAACGAGCACACTGCTAAACAAATTCATGGTTGCTTTCGCCACTTTCTCTTCCTCTCTCTCAATCATAGAGTCTTCTCCTCTTTAATTTAATGCAAATGGGTGTGAAACGAAGTTGGTTCCACACTCATAGTTGAGTATTTTATTTATTAGCAAAAATTGTTTAATAGTTGAATTGTCATTGATCCCATAATTCACTGGTTGTTTTGTTAATTTTCCTTTACAAAAATATAAATTCTTCATAGTCATATGTTTCATTTAAAAGTTTTTCTACCATTGCTGCTCATTTTTTGACGATAGAAAATATAAAACATTAAGTGCACGAGAAAAATATTTTTATGTATCAATTGTTTGAACACTCTAAGGTCAAAGTAAAAAAAAATGTAATTGTAATGCCCCACAATTCGTTACTGTAAAACATGTAGTGTGAAATATTTTTTTTCTCAATCGGACGTTCAAAACCTCTTAAAAATGCATATGTTTATTTCATGACAACCTTTCTCTTTAAAATATGTAGCGGAAGACTTTTGTTTCTTTTAAAGTTCATAAAATAATAAACACAATTTATTTAAAAATTTCATCCATAAAATTTCTACTTTTTATTTACATACAATTTTCTATTACAAATTCTAATTCTGCATGGTCAGCCTTGCGATAACAATACAAGTCTTCTTCCCAGAGATACTTCCTCAACTACATCATCTCTTTTTTTTTCTTTATTTCTTCAGTGTTATAGTCTAGTTCGTACCTACACCACAAGGCTCATCTATAAGTTTAATACTTAATAAGTAATGCATAACTAAACATATAATCAAATCTATAAAATCATCTTGCATAACTAAACATGATATGTATTTTCATAAAACATGTAATGCTTTCATAATTTTATTCTTTTCTTTTATTTTTGTTTCCTTTCATTTTCATCATTGGGGCCACGGCTCACTCTGAACATTATTGGGACATGTGTCTCACCCAAAGCTACATTGGGGCACTTAGCTCAACCAAAGCTACATAAATATCATTGAAAACAGTAGACACAACAATGGAAAACACACCACTTACATCTCGTGAACTTCAGCGAGACAATCTCGATTCCATGAAACCTCCATTTGTGTTATGCAATCAATGTGCAACCACCTGGCGAACCTCTGCCAGGTTCTGGCACAATCGAACTAACGATCTCATTCCCTATAGGATCAACCTTTAGAATAGTCTTTCCTCAATCCTTCATTTCTTCTTTACTTTTTAAACTTCAATTTTTATCTTTCTTACATGAGAAACATATGCATTGTAATACCCAGGATCTTGGATCGCACTAAGCTTCTAGTAAGGGTAATAATATTTGTGAATTATTTTAAAATATAGGGTGGTTTTAGTATGGAATGTAACACCCTGTATTTTAGGTATCGTAAGCCTAGAATGATCATGTTAATATTAGAGAATTGTAACGACCTGATTTTTTGTAAATCCATTAAAATGCGTAAAATTTGAAAATTTCTTTTTAAAGCAAAACATATCAGAGTGTGTCTAACCGGATTGCTACTGACTCTTTCTTTAAATTCGTTATGAAATCAATTGATAAAATGTGCAGAAGTGTTATAAAATAAATCCTTGTAAAACATGGCGGAAGCGTAAATGAATCATTTAAAGAAGAAATTAAATAATGGAGTACAATATAATAAAACTTAATGTGATTACAATCGTTTCTCATTTTACTCTTAGCCTAGCCAGCTCCAAATCTCGTTCGTGCAAATCCTTCACCTTTGCTTTATTATTTGTTCGTCGTTCTGGTATATGAGCCTATTATTGTTTGTTCGTCGTTAGTACCTACACCACAAGTAATACATGAGCCTAATGGCCCAGTAAGGAAAAAGGATTAATGCAATTATGCTTATGACTCTCTTTAGTTCATTTGGAATGGGGGCCACCCAAACCAATCCTTTCATTACGTTCGTTCGTTCATTCTTTACTTTACATTCGTTCATTCATTCATTACTTGTACATCGAGTTGGAGATTGAAGGACCCATATGGGATGGTATAGTTGGTCGGATCTTACTTCTTGTGGACAATTAGGTTCCGTTCCCGACAAGGTAGGGGCATTTCCTAGCTGCCAGACTAGAACTGCTACCCATCCGCCCCCAACTCCCTTTCATTCTTTCATTTTCTTAACATTTTACCTCACTTATGCAAGTGTGAGTACCACCACCCAGGTGTCACTCCTTATTGATTTATATTAACATGATGCATGACCATACATTCTCAACCTAGCATGATGCATGATACTTCACAATATAACATTCATAGAAATCGAAGTGCGCATAAACGAAAGTAGCTAAAATTAAAAGCGCATATAAAAGAATAATAGGAATTGAAAATGCATAGCAAGGAAGAGAACCAATAATATAGAGAACATTTATAATATTGAATACAGGAACTAACATGCCAATTATCTAGTTAACTTTCTAGTTCATTTACATGTTTCCTATATTTCTTATTCTAGGTGATTTAAATATGTTTTTGTTCTAATTTGTTGGTTAAACATACTAATTGAACATACTACTCACAAGCTTATTACATGGCATATCTTAATTAATTGTCATGCGAATATTAATCTAATTTAATTACATGCTCGGCTAATTCGTTATCATGCTCAAGGTTTAATGACTAGTTAATTATCATGCTTATTTACATGCTTAGATTAGCTAATTGGTCAACATGCTCAATTGATTCAATTAACCAAATTGATTAACAATTAACTCGATTGATTAACAATTAACTAAATTTATTACGTGCTCAAGTTATAAGATCAAGTAAACATGCTTGAGTCAAATGAATTACTTTAGTTAAGTTAACGTGCTCTCTAGATGATCAAACATACTTACATAAATTAACATGCTCAGGAAGTGGTTAGCGACTATTAATTAGTTAAACAAATTGATTAACATGCTCTGTTTCTAATTCTAATTTAGTTACTTGCCCTAATTAGATTATCATGCTCAAGTTAACTAATTAGTCAAGCTAATTAACATGCTCATACAATACTAATTAACCTTTAAACATGTTGGTTAATTTACATACTTAGCCAATTAACTAGTTTGGTTGACATGTTCAATTGATTACAATTTCTACGTTGATCAGCAAATAAACATGCCAGAATTAGAGAAGTCAAACAACTAATTGATTTACATGCTCGGAAGATTATAAATACAGATTAACTAGGTTACATGCTTTGATTTCACAATTAATTAGTTCGTACACTTAGATTAATCATTCTATTAGTTAACTACGATCAACTAATTAACATGCTCCAGATTCTATTTTATTAGCAACATGCCCAACTATATATAGCAGAATAATATATATTACATACATTGAATGAAGGAAATGACAATTGATAATTTACACAGGGAATAATTAAACTAAATAGCAAGGAAAGCTATAAACTAAATGTACCAGAATATCACAACAAGTAGTTCATTCTTTCCTTAAACCTCTAGAAAGCATTCATCACATCTAAACATTTCATTTATCTAAGCATTTACTAAGCATTTTCATTCCTATGATTGCAGTAAATAAATTACGAGAACTAAGGAAACTAACAGCAGAACCAAGAATATTGCAGTAAATAAACTACAGGAAACTAAGGAAAACTAACAATAGTAAAATCACCCAAGAAAAAACTCAACTCACGCATACACTTTGCGGTGTAGGGCCTCCACATGGCCAAGACACCCCTATTTCCTTACCTCAAAGCGTTAACGCATAGAAGCACTTAATATTTATTCCATTTCTCCTTCCGATACCTTCATAATTAACACATTTACCCATTAATAACTTTTCATTGAATTCTACACACTTAACACTTAAAAAATTCCAAATATCTAAAATATATAAATCCAAATGACGTACCCGAAACGAGTATGACATTAAACCTCTTATCAATGTCGTGCCAAAATGCTATAATTCAATTAGCCTGAATAAAAATTCCCATATATATTGACAACCAATAATCTGAATCCAAAACCAATAGTCATCTAAATGTGTGTAGAGCATAAATCCAATGTGTAGAACATTTAACTACAATCTCGCCGTGCATGAATTAATCCAACATACATGCATAATTTAACAATCAACATGACATATCTATTTATCTTTTCATCTAATTTAGAATGGCAGTAGACAAATCATTCCAACGTACAAAGTTAACAGTTCGCAATAGAGAACCTAAAGAGGTAATTTCCATTGACAGCATACAACTGTCTATTCTCCATTAACTAAAACAATTATAGGACATTAATCTTCTCTACTTAAACCAACGGCAGAACCCAAATGAAAGCACAACCATACAGCAGAGAAATTCTTGAATCAATCCTACTAATTATCAAAGGTAGCAACAAAAAGAGCATTTATCCATCAACATATAACTATCATCCAACATCAGTTTAACATTTTCTACTTCCAATAATCCATTCATAACATTTATCCTTAAGAATTTATGCCTCAGAATAACAATTCACAAAGAAGAGATTTAGTTACCAAGGGAGAGAACTGAGACATCCGAGAGCAGGAGCTTCCATCCCTCTAGAATGCTACGGTACAGCTCTGTCTTCTAGAGCTTTCTCTCCTTCACCAAGGCATTTTTCACACTCCGTCGATCCCTCTCTTCTCCTTATTTTCTCCAGATTTCTTAGCCCTCTATGTCTCTATATTCTCCAACCACCATCATTCCCTTGACAACACTCCTTGTTTCTTTTTGCTTTCCAGAAGTTGTCATTCATGCAGGGTGCAACTCTAGGTTGGACAAAAGCATGGGGTTGTCTACATAGCAGACAACAATTTACCTAAACCGGGTCGAACCAAGTTCAGCCACAGCAGGGTCGAAGCACTCGGGTCGGAGTACCCGAGCTCCTACAAACCAACCTGAGGCAGAACTGCAGCCTCAACACCGCCTCACCATTCCATTGACGGTGGCCACCTGAAATCGACAACGAACCGGGAGGATTCGCAACATACCTTGATTGACATTGTGTAGAACCGTCTGAGAGGCTGAAATCCAAGCCCTAGCCAACCCTCGCCATTGTCGCCGCAGCTCACTTGCCGTCCGTCGCGAAAGGAGTCGTCTGATTCACCTTCGCCATCTGCCATTCGCTCCCAGTCCCCGTCTCTCGCGTCTCACTGTCGGCTCTCTCCCTCATCTTCACCCTCTCTCTTCTCTCTACTCTGTTCACTCACGAAGAATGGCCGAGGCCATTCTTCTCTTCAAATCAACCAGTTCACTTAGTGAACTAGTTCAAATGGCGCATATCCCCCTTTTAATTTTCTTTAACCCAATTAATTAATTTATTTAGTCCCCTAATTCTCATTTACCCTTCTTCTTTAATTAAAAGCAAAACCGAGTCATTTATAATTTTTGGACCGAGCCGAACCAACCCGATTAAATCCGTATTTCTCCCCTTCAAATTATAATTCCATTTAATTATCTAATATAATTCTCCTAACAATTAAATCTCAATTGATTAATCCCTAATATTATAATTTAATTAATTGATTAAATATTTATTTTAATTACATTAATTTTCATAAATTATGATCTAACGAATACGTCCTTGGTAATATCTAAATGCCTCAATTTACTTTCCAATTATATGTATTAAATTCTGATATAAAAAATCGGGATATTACAAGAATAATTAGAGTTAAATAATGTGTGGTACATATAATTAAGTATATTTTAAAGGATTAAGTTGAAGTAGATTAAAATCAGGCAAGGAGTAAAAAAATAAGGGAATTAACTATAAATAAAAATAGAAAGATTAAATTAAAATAAATGTAAATAAAGAAAAGAAGGGGATTTAAAATAAAAAATAAGATTTAAAATAAAAGAGGAGAAGGAATCAGGTTTTGACGTTATACCGTTTGATCAAATGATCGACCGGTACTCTTGTGTAGTGGTCAATTAACGATCGACTGCTTCCATTTGATTTCACAGAAAATTGAAAATCCTAAGATGACCGTTTCTGTGATCACTCTACGCGTCCCTCCTTTACAGATGCCTCCTTTATAGATGAAGTAGGTGAGATTTATGGGATTATGTGAGGCTTACAAGGGATGCCTCTATGAAGATAGAAGCAGAGACACAGAGAGAGTTCGGTGAGTACAGAAGCTCTTTGGAAGAGAGAAAAGGGCTGAGGGGGAAACAAAGGGAAAAAGAGAGAAAGAGAGAAGAAGGAAGGAGAAGAGGAAATAACAGAGAAGAAGAAGAAAGGAGAAGGCGAGGGTGAGTCGTGGAAGGAGAAGCTCCCTACTTCTCTCATGTCCTTAGATATATCGCCTCTCCTCTCTTGATTTTTATGGATTTATGAGTTGATTGTTGCTTAAAGTATAAGATGAATGATGCAATGGGTTAGGTTTTTTTTTATTCGATGAGTCTGTTATTGGATAGTGCCCTGTTAAGAGAAGTATGTTTTATTCCCTATTGTTTATTACTTCCTGGGTTTGTGAAGTATCTTACCTATATTATTCTGCTGCATACATAGTAATGTTGGGTGCTTAGTTTACGGTTGCTGGAAACTTGGGGGTTGTGTTGATTAAAGGATGAAATTGTCATTGTATTAAGCCCCTGTATTTACTGCTTTGCTAGTTATAAAGAATATTAATGGGTTGATTTTCATTGGTTAAGTGTTCATCCTCTATTTTGTTAAATGGGTTATTCATCTGCGATTTTATTATGGTTGTTAAGGCTCTGATGGTTGGAATGTCTCCATTGGTTCACTATTTTGGGAATTTATGTTCTGCAAAATTGGTTACAGATTATTGGATAATAATGAATGGTTATGCTTGGTTAAATAAGTGTTAATGGATAAGGTTGAGGAAGTGTTGATCCGTTGATGTGAGGTATGTTTTTTGGTTTGGATTTATTGTTTATCTCACTTATTGTTGGGCAGTGAATAAGGAATAATTGTATGAATGGTGTTGAGACTAATAAGCTGATTAATTATTGATAATTAAATGTTATTGACTTTGAAGGTATTAAGAAGAAGGGCTTGAGTGAATTGAAAACTGTCACGTAAGTGATACTGCTTGTGTTTTGCCAAAAGGCCTACATCGCAAGAGTTAGAATTTGTATGCTAACTGTGTTTATTACAATTAAGTTCTTTATGTTGACAAGGTTAATATTGATCATGTTTTGAGAATGTATTGCTGCTTGATGTGTGTTTATTAGAATTAAGTTATTTTAATGATGTGTTTATTAGATTTAAGTATTTCAGTTAAGGATTTAGATATTGACCATGTTTGAGGATTCTATTGAGGATATAAAATTCTATGCAATCACGAGCATTCATGCATCATAGTTTTCAGAAAACGATACGAAAATGGTTTTAAGCATATGTTTTGAAAATGAAATGGTTTTAATGGTATAAATTTTGTATAAGAAAGATAAAAGTAAAGAAAAATACATAAAGAAAATTAGAAGGGTTGAGTTGACTTAAGTTTACCACTCATTCCCAGGATGTTAGCAGAAGGGAAATAGTAAAAGTGCATCACAATGGCCTAAGTTCACCATCATGATGTAAGTTCATCATTTGCGGTACAAGTTCACTGTGCTAGCCCAAGGTCACTGACATAGTACAAGTTCACTGCTAGGGCCTAAGTTCACCTATACAGCCTAAGTTCACTGTCAGAATTAAAGTTTATTAAAGTTCATCATAGTTTTTATAAGCAAGTAAAAGTAAAGAAAAGAAAGGAAAACGGATAAAGCAAAACAAAAACGGAAAAAGGAAAATGAAAACAGAGAACTGTATACAGATTTTCAAGGCTGCATATCATATGCATATTTAATTCATATCACTTACTGAGCCTTAAGCTCATAGGTTAAGTCTTGTTATGTAGGTGCATGCTAGATCAAGTAAAGAAGTAGATCATGAAGGATTTGCACGCGCGGAACTTGTGGCTGGCTAAGCTAAAGATCAAGAGAAATGTAAAAAGGTTTTGTAAAATTATGATTAAATGTAGTTAAGACAAGTTTTGTAAAGATTTATTATTGCATTCTTAAATGTTTTGTTTTATTATAAAGTATTCTGCTGTGTTTTATAAAAAAATTTTAAGAAAAGGATTTCATTTATCTTCTTTTAAATGGTTTTAAGAATGGAAAGTCTTCCGCTACGCAAAAGTTTTAAATTTCACGCGATTTTCAAAGATAAAATATATTTTAAATACGACATGTTTTAAGAAGGAAAAAAAAAGGGTCGTTACATGCACGAGAAAACATTTTCATTCATTTTCTTGAAAACATAATGCATGAAAAATATAGATTATCAACACAAATCATATCCTCGAATATCAATATAATTCTGACATTACGTCAAACAGCGCATCCTTGACTATTACATGCATCAACAATCTAACCTCATAACCTATTACATCTCAACATATCATCATGTAATTTAAACAAACAGCATATCATATAACAAGACATAATATCAATCAACAACAATAATGCATCCATAATATCCTCAACTTAACATACATGATGTAGACTTGACATACCATCATAACATAACATGATGCAACTTAACATACCATCATAACATAACATACTAACATTTACAATAAACTAGCATCTTGTGGTGTAGACTTGAAATTCAAACTCATACAGCATTACTTATCTTGATATCGTAGCATAATGTCTTGCAACTTATGGACTTATCTCCTTGATCTTCAATGCCTTCAAGAAGTTGAGAAAGAATAGCAGAGTTTCTTCTTCTCCAAAGTGATTCTCATGGTTGAAGTTCTAAGTATAAAAAGGATGGCTTCTCTTAACATATAAGCCTCTTATGCATGAGGTGTCACCCCATCAATATTTAAATGTTGAGTTATCACATTTCTCCCCTCTTAGATCATAACATGTAACCTTATTTCATGTGACATTTTGTATTCTCGGGTGATCGCTCACTAGCTCTGGCTGATTTCTCCCTTATATTTCAAAGAAAATCATATGTCAGATGTTTTACCACGGATGTCCAACCTTCCATGGAAAATTGTTTATACACTAGTTGTAGACGATTGTAACCTTATGGCTGGTCGATCGCAATTGCACCTGAGGCTAAAAGCTTATAATCTATCTATGGATTGGATGACCTCACACTCAATGTCAGGTGACCACAATTCTACCCAAGATTGATACATTCTACACTATCTTTGGATCGGTCAACCGCGTTCTTAACTCGGTCAACCTTATTACCCGAGAGTTTCTGAACATGCAATGTTCTCACTTCCATGAATACTTGAAATTTCCTTGGCCCTATCGAACGTACTCTTACCCCAGTCGATCGCGAATTCATCCGAGAGAAATTTAACTAAGTCCTTGTACACTTAACCTTCATAATTTCTTTAACATCAATTTGTCCATAATAACAAACAACTTATACAACTACAATTCAACCATATCAACACAAAATCATTGACCATCATCATTACACAACTTTATAATTAATATGATAAAATTCAGGGTATTGCATTCTCCCCTTCTTATAAAAATTTTGTCCTCAAAATTTGCTCAACACATATTCCATACAATCTCATTTCCAGAAAACAACTCTTATGATTCACTTCATGAAATCACAACATTGTAGTAAAAAACTTTTCATAGCATAACTTGAATAAACATTACATGATATACATTGTTTTTGACCTATCTAAATATTTATACTATTCATAAACTTAATCTTCACATCCCACTTGGTTGATCTTAATCAACATTTTCTATAATAGAGAAAACTTTTGGTGCATCTTTTTTTATTTCCTCATGCAACATTGGACATTTTCGAGCAAAATGACCAACCTTCCCGCATTTAAAACATCTTCCTGACCCAGCTAAACATTCACCATCTTGACTAGTCTTACACTCTGGGCACAGATTTACCTTAGACTCCATTTGTACAATTTTCTTTTGTCCTTGTTGTCTTCCATCTTCTAAGTGTCGCTTCAATCCCATAGAATTTTCTCCTTCTCCTCTTAATTGCAATTGAACTTTCTTACCAGCGTCTCTTTGCTTTGAGAATTAATTTTTGGCTTTCTTAATTTCAAGGGCTTTTGAGACAATCTCAATGTATGGTACCTTTTGAGTACCCCTATAAATTTCCACCTTAAGTCCTTGCACAAATTTGTATACCTTATGTTCATTATTGCTCACCAAATGTGAGGAAAACTGCGACAATGTTTCAAACTTACACTCATACTCTGTAATTGTTCCAACCAAATGGAGCTTAACAAATTCTACCAACTTAATTGTCCTTGTAGTATGGTTAAAATATTTGTCATAAAAGATCCTCTTGAATCCTTCTCATATCATGGCTACCACATCTCTAGTTGTCTCAATTGAGTCCCACCAAAACCTAGCATCCTTGATCATCATTATTCAGCTAACAATATCCTTTCCTCTTTCTTTATCTTGGCATATTCAAATATGTCATCCATAATTTAGATCCATTCTTCAACGATGGTTGGATCAGTGATATTACCATCAATTTGAGGTGGTCGCAATTGTTGAAATTTCTCTTAGATTACATCTAGTTTCACTGCCCATCTTAAATTTCCCAGTTCTTTTCTTTCCATAAACCTTTCCAAATAGTAAAACTATCATCCCACCAAATCCGTCAGTCGATTAATGGCTTTATCTCTATAAACCTGAACTTTTCTTTGTCCTCTAACCATGTTATCTTCTTAACAACTTACCTACTTCAAATAAAACACATACATTTGAAGAAAATATCTAATAACACATTTACAATCAATGAAACATTTCTGTGATGAGACTTGAGTTGTTACAAGGTATATAGAATCGATTTTCAAACCTGGGTACTCTGATACCATATTGTAACTTCATGTAGTTCCTTACCATAAAATACCATATTGCAACATCATGTAGTTCCTTACCATAAAACATATAATATAAAATATCTTTTTCTCAATCGGACGTTCAAAACTTCTTAAAAACACATGTCATATTGATATAAGAGATAAGGCAAGAGATTGCAAACAATTTGGTAATGTTGTTCAACCAACCTTGCCTACGTTCACGCTTCAAGACTATCCCCTTGAAGTTACTTTAACCAACAACCTCCCTTGTTAGTACTGATTGATCTTCACGGGCGTCAATCAAGCCTTACACGAACTGTTTTAGGGTGTCATCCTTTAATTGTCACTTTGGTACAAAATATGAAAATAGAAATCTAAAGCCTAATCTCTTACAAATGTATACTCTCTAAGCACTCAAATATTGAAGAAAAATATCAATGATCAAATTTAGCAGCAATTCGGTTTGATTTCTCTTCCTTGTTCTTCAACTTTGAAGGTTCTCTATTTATAATTTTTTCTTCAGTAGCAGTAATTCGGTCGACCACTCAACTGTATCAGTCGACCGCTTTATGACTGTTAACTTCTTTCTCGAGCAATCGGTTGACCAATTCATGTTGTGGTCAACTATACTAGTCGACCTATATCTTCTCAACCGACTACTTCAATGCATTCCAAAAAATAGGGTTTGCTCTCTGTAATATTTCTGGTCGATCGCAACTCTACTCTGTTCGACCGCTTTAGTAGTTTAGAAAACCTAGGGCAATTTGTCATTTTTCTGGTCAACCGCCTTTCACCTCTAATCGACTGATTCTCTATGTTTTGCATACTTAAAAGTATTTAAGTCCCAAATATTAAACCATAAGCTACAAGGACTTAAACAACCATGTTAGCTAATACAAATACCCTTGTTAGAGGGTATTTCCAATTAAGATCAAAGTATGCTTAGTTAAAATCTTATTTGAATTATAAATCACTAATAGATAATCAATTCATTTATCATCAAAACAAATACGCTTAATGTCCCTTAAGTTAACACCGTGTATGTTTATTTCATGAAAACTTTTCTCTTTAAAATATGTAGCACAAGACTTTTTCTTTTTTTTAAAGTTCATAAAATAATAAATACAATTTATTTAATATTCTCATCCAAAAAACTACAACTTTTTATTTACATACAATTTTCTTTACAAATTCTAAATCCACATGGTTGGTCTTGCAATAACAACACAAGTCATCTTCTCAGAGATACTTCCTCAAGTGCATCATCTCTTCTTTATCTCTCTTTCTTCCATGTTATAGTCTAGTTCGTACCTACACCACAAGACCCATCTATAAGTTTAATACTTATTAAGTAATATTATATGTATTTGACCTTCGGGTCCACACCACAAGATGCTAGGTTAATTTAAATGTTAGTATGTTATGTTATGTTTTGATGATATGTTAAAAAGTAATAGGTTGTAAAGTTAGCTTGTTGATACATGTGATATTCGAGAATGTGCAGTTTGATGTAGGATTAGAATTATATTGATATTAAAGAATATGATATGTGTTGATGATGATTATGAACTATTACTATTTACATTAGATAATCTGTTAAGTTACTTATGGAATGTAAATTGTTTATGCATCATGTTTTCAAGAAAAAAAACAAAAATGATTTTCCAATACATACGTTTTTCAAGTGAGAAACGTAAAAAAAATGATATATATAAGACATGCTTGAGTTTGTTAGTTTGATCTTGATTGATGTCAGGAGAGACTAGCTAAAGGTGTGAAGTCATTATGCATTGATGTGCATGACTGCTAGCGAGACTTCAATTGATGTCGAGAATAGTTGTGTGTTGATGTATATGGTCGCTAGCAAAGCTTTCGTTCAATGTCGGAGTTGATTACACTAGAGGTGATAGGACATTGTACATTAATATGCATGGTAGCCAACGGATGACTCGATTGATGTCGAGTCTATCATGAGATGTGGTGTATTAATGTGCATGGCTGTTAGTGGGTTGCCGATTAATGTCAGAACAAATCGTTGTGCATTGATGTGAATGGCCTCTAACAAAACTTTTGATTGATGTCGAAGCTGATTATAACAGTGTATGGAAAAGAAAGAAAGAAAGGAAAAAGAAAAAAAAAACATGGTTTTACATAAATGCATATCATGTTTATTTATGTATCATGTTTCTACGAATTTGATGACATGTTTAGATATATGTTACTTACTAAGTAATATGTTTATAGATGAGTCTTGTGGTATAGGTACAAACCAGATGATAACACTAAAGAAAGAAAGATAAAAAAAAGGAATAATACAGTGGAGGAAGTATCTCCGAGAATATGAATTGTGTTGTTATCTCAATACCGACCAAGTGGGGTTGAAGTTTTGAAGAAAAGTGTATGTAAACATAAATTTTAAATTTTATGAATGAGATTTTTGAAGAAGTTGTGATTGTTATTGTATGAACTTCATTTGAAAAGAAAAAGTCATCCGCTCTCTTTCAAAGAGAAAAGTTCTATGAAATAAACATATGCGTTATTACAAGGTTTTGAACGTCTGATTAAGAAAAAGATATTTTAAATTACACATTTTAGTATAAGAAATTACAGGGCATTATAGTGATTTAACTTGATAATCAATAAGATTAGGAGTGAGATTCTGTACATTCAGTTCGATTGCACCTCAAATTGGAAAAAGAACCAAAGAGGTTCGATTTATAATTTTAGGAACAAAAACCAAATTGAACCAAAATTGAGCATTATTTTTTCAGTTTGGTCTAGGTTCAATTTCCATTTGATTTTTTTTTACTTGAGTTAGAGTTTAGTGTGATCCAAATTCTAGTTGGGTCTGGTCGGATTTGTATCCAATATTATGATTTTCTATTTACTCTATATATTGATGTTTGAGTCACAAAACTCATTATACCTTGATTTTTTTAAGTGAATTTATCTTCTGCGTGTGATTTCTTTTCGTAAGGGTTTTCTACGTAAATCTTGGTGTCCTTGTTTCCTCAGTTTTTCTTTTTATGTTTTTGCATTTGATTCTCAACAATTGGTATTAGAGCAAAGTTAAGAGTTACAATTTTGGAGAAAAATTGCAATTTGAAAAAAAAATTGAGAAAAAGGAAAAGTTTTTTCCTTTTTCATGCGTCTGTCTTCTTCAATTGAGGAAGAAGACAAACTTCAATTCTGTTGCTGCCACTGCCGTCCGACGAAGAAGGAAGCTTCCTCGTTGACCCACTATCGTCAATCGTTGAGGAGAGAGCAGTCGCTGCCAAACAACAGCACAATCATCAACAAAGTCAGCCATCGTCCGAGAAATAGCAAACCTCCTCTGTCACGTTGTTCTCCACCAAGACACGCAGAGTTTGCATGCTGCTGATGTACTCCTCCATCATTCGACCAAATAGAACAAATTAACGTCCAAGCAGAACATCGAAACTTGTCCAGAAGACTCCGGCCGACGCGTACAAAAACTATCAAATTTTGCGTCGCCTCCATCCCTCCATTCAAAACGAGTCAGCCACTGTCCACCGCATGTGGAACCTTGTTGTCATTCATATGATCAAGTCCTGATCTGCCACCCTCCATCACAGTGAACAGGAAAGAAATTTTTTTTTTTCAATCTTTCTTGAAGATTTGTTGGTGCACTTGTGTTTTGGTTCTGTTGGAATATTTGTGGAAATCAGGAAATTTTGAAATTTGGTATTTGAATTTTTTTTTAGATAATTGGATTTCAAATTATTTGGGCGGATTTGTTATGTTTTTGTGCTGATTTGTTTGTTGAAAGTATCTTATTTTTGCAACGAGTTTTATTAGTTCAGTTATTTTTGGGTTCAAATCATCTTTAAGTGAGATTCTTAAATTTTTGGGTGATGGCTTCGATGAGATATGATATTCCATTTTTGCATTGGAATACAAGGTTTCAGTTATAGCAGGTGAATATGTGAGATATTCTCACCCATATAGATTTAGACGACGCGTTGTTAGGGCTTGATAAAATGCCCACATCATGGAGTGAAGAGGAGAAACTTCGAAAGAATAAAAAAGGCTTATCTTTGATATGTCTGCA
This sequence comes from Begonia loranthoides, assembly GCA_022433065.1. Classification (NCBI taxonomy): domain Eukaryota; kingdom Viridiplantae; phylum Streptophyta; class Magnoliopsida; order Cucurbitales; family Begoniaceae; genus Begonia; species Begonia loranthoides. Next base: position 32,335,048 of record CM039471.1, on the reverse strand, counting down.
TTTGTCAAATCAGATTTTGTAGGACGTTTTGAACGAGAAATCTGCCACAGAATTATGGGTACAATTAGAACATTTGTGTATGAAGAAAATCCTAACTAGCAAGTTACATTTGAATTAACGAATTTATTCTTATTAGCTAATAGAAGGAGCTTTTATTATAGAACACTTGATCTCATTCAAGAAATTAGTTTCAGATTTGGAGATATGAGATGCAAGTACGATGAGAAGGATTTAGGGTTGATTCTACTATGCCCATTGTCTACTTTATATTGTACTTTTAGAGATATGACCTTATATAGTAGGAAAAGTCTAACTTTGGAAGAGATTTATGGTACCTTTTGTATCAAAGGAGAAGATGAAGCAGATTGTTGTTAGATTTGAGTCTTAAGGTGAGAAATTCGTCGTTTGGGGTAGAACAAAAGAGTCAAACAACAAAGGCAGGATAATGTTCATAGTTCGACAGACAGATCAAAATCAAAGAATAGTGATAGAACATGTTACTTCTATCAGAAGAAGGAGCACATTAAATATGAGTGCTGTAAATTGTAGAATGAAATAAAGATAGCTGCTGAGAAGGAAAAACAACTGATGACGTCTAGTGAAGTTGTTATCGTAGAAGAAGAAAACTATAGTGATGGAAATCTTCTAGTTGTGTTAGAGAGAAACTCAAAGTCAAACAAGGAATGCATTCTAGATTCAGCTTGTTCATTTCATATGTGTTACAATCGGGATTAGTTGTCGACATATGAGACTGTTTCAAAAGATACTGTGATGATAGGTAATAACACACATTGTAAAGCAGCTGGTATTGGTAACGTCAAAATCAAAATGTTTGATGAAATTGTTAGGACACTTGGTAATGTACGACACGTTCTTGATTTAAAGAAAAATATGAAAATCAATAGGGGTGCTCTCATCATGTAAAAGGAAAATAAATCGTCTGCAAGTTTGTATATGTTACAAGGTTCAAAATGAAGGGTAATAAGGTAACAAAGTTTGTCAATTCACCTTCTAAAGGTTTTTTTGGAGAAGACTTGGAAGAAGTTAAGTTCTCAGGTGAAGTTTAAGTTGATATCTGAATCTACATAAGAGCCGATATGTCAGCTTATTATATATGTTTAGGGTGATACAGTCACCACATCTTCACCAGTTTCAGTTTTATGTTAGAGTGGTATTGTCAAAAACAGAACTAAGAAGGAGGGTAAGCTCCACGGCGATATGGTGAAACTACTTCAATGAGTTATGCATTGAGTGTGTTCGAGAGTATTGATTCTAGTAGAGAGTCTTAAACATATTCAAGCGTAGTTTATTGTAACAACTCTGATAATTCGATAATACCATGCAAGAGATGTGATTTTTCATTGGAGTTTTGCAAATTTATTTGTCTTGCATTGAAATTTCTTTGAAGATGGAGATTTTAGAGTTCAGTGTTTTGAATTCGTTTTGAAGTAGGCCGAGAAGCATGCATTGGTTCTTACATGTGAAATTCACATAAAGGTAGAAATTATTAGAGTTTGGTGTGACTCGAATTCTAGTTGGGTTGAGTCTGGCCCATATCCAATATTTAGGGTTTTTGAGTTACTCTATATATTAATACTTGAGTCACAAAACTCATTGTATCTTGATTTTCACATAGTGAATTTCTCATATGCCTATGGTTTTTTTCTGTAAGATTTTTTCACGTAAATCTTTGTATCTCTGTTTTCGCAGTTTTTCTTTTTCCATTTTCGCATTCGATTCTCAACAACTTTTTTAAATGAAAAACAATATCAAATTGAGGCCGTTTTGAAATTTTAAAAACTTGAGTGGAGATGTGGAACAAAGTTTCATCACAACACTCAATAAAATTAACATAGCATATGAAGTGTGTAAGGTAGATGTGCATGAATATACTAACTAATGGAATCCTTTCACATAAATGTTAAGGGGTAACGCAAAGTCTACCCTATAATCTCACTCTACCCTATAATTTCAATCTAATTTTATCTATAACGCTCATTAATTTGTATATTAATATTTTATTTTAATTATTTATATTATATTTTAATTATTACATTAATTAATGACTCACACATAAGGTAAAATTAAAGCATAAAATTAAATGACAAATTTAGTATTATGCAAATAATAAATATTCTCTTAATATATTTATTTATAACTAAACCCACATAATAATTTCCTTAATTATAGTACATTGAATAATTTATTTAAGAAAATGAATTGATAATGTATTAATAAAAGTACTTGCAATACCATATTAAAAAGAATAATCACTCAGAGATTAACATAATACAATTAGGTTTTGTACGGCTGAATTTTATTAGACAAAATATGAACGGTTAGAGTTATTATATTCACCGTATTTTTTAAGAACATTGTTAGAATAGTTATTATATTACATTTTTTCGGTGATTGATATTTTATATTTTATATTTTTTTGGAAAATAAACTCTGCTGCTTGTACTTTATGGTCGATGATAAATCAATCATTGAACAATTTTTACTAACAATCTAAATACTGAACTATGAGAAATAGACGACGCAAACATCACTGTTACTTGTTAAAAGAATTCTCATGTTTTCGATTTTCGAAAACGTTGTCGAACGTCAGCATGACTTCCCTAGTCTATCATCATCGTCTAGTTTTCATCAACATCTTCTTATCCTAGTCCATCGTCGTCGTCCAGTGCTATGCACCAATATCTCACTTTTTGCCAGCAAAAAGTAGCAGAAAGTAATTTTTCCGCTGGTGGTAGAACGTTATCTTTCTGTAGCGAAAAATAATATTTAAAATTTGTTTAGTTGAGAGACAATGTTCTACCGAGGAAAGACAATATTTTTTAACGAAAAATATAACCGTGATGTTGCTTTTTCGTAGTTCAGTATTTAAGTTGTTAGTGAAAATTATTCAATAGTTGACTTGTTATTTATCACAGAGTCTAGTGGTTGATTTGTCAATTTTCCTATTTTTTTTTCTCCAAAATTTGATTGTATTTTATTTTTTAAAAAAATATTTTGGACAAAAATTAATTATTGCAAAAAAAAAAAAAAACATTGTCTATTTGTTTATTACGTAGCTAAAAATCAACCAGCCCTTTCTTCCTCTTCTTCCACTTTACTTGCCTAAATCCAAGCATTTCTTACCCTTTATTAGTTTTATCTTTTTAACCTAAAAAATAGAAAAATCACTTCCACAAATTTCGAAATTTGTCAAACAACCAAATGGGTGATGAAATCCTCAAAAACTTTTAAACTGGGGACTACCCAAAAACTTCAATTAAGCTCTGCAATTATCTCTGTCATTTTCATCATCCTTATAAAGAACAAAAGGGGATTTGATGAGCATGGTACCGATAACCATTTTATCTAATTTTAATAAATTTATTTTTTTTAATCGAGAAACATGTATAATATGATCTATGTTCTTCGCCCAATAAATTATATTTTTTGTATGCAGATAATGACATTTAATGGGGGAAGAGTCGAGCAGTGTGTTGGAGGAAAATATAAATTACATTAGAAGCTAATAACAGTATTGGCCTTTAATCTTTTTATTTGAAAATTTATACCAGCATAGAATTTATCTTAATATTTTAAAAAATAATAATGATTTATCCATTGTTTCATATTTTTATCATTTATTTAATAACATTTAAATAAATTTTAAAAAATGGATTATGTTAAAGAATTACCCGACATGAATCGTTTAAAAAAAGTAATAGAACACGACCTGAGACGAAAGTGAAAGAGGGTATAGTGGGACTGGCGTGTCACGACCCGCAAGGGACTCGAGACAGAATGGGGGACGATCCGGCCCAAAAGGGATGGATCATCCGACCCTTTTCACTTAAATTAATTATGCAGCAGCGGAAGACGGAATTTTAATTAATTAAGCCAGGGCCCAAAATGCAATGGGCTTAACAGGTCCAAAAGTGACATCAGATAGTAAAGAAATATAATCCAAATAAGAAAGAAAAACCGTGCAGAAGAAAATTAAACATTTAATGTTTACAGTCATCCAATTAAATAAATATACCTTACTAAAAGTCTCTCGAAATAAAACTAATAAAATGATAGAAAATTTAACAACTGTGCTTGATCGATTCTTGACTTGGCAACTGGAAGTCTGACAAATAATTTCCTGAAAATTTTATTTAAGGGATGAGTTGACTAACTCAGTAGGGATTTAAAATTTTCAGAATTTAAAAGAAAGATTTTTATAAAGCATGTATAACATTTAAGAATCACATTTTTATGTTATAAGCATTTAAAGAAATAAAGGCGATGCTCGGTGAAAGCGAAAGCCAATTAACACCCTGATCAGGTTTAGGGTTTTGCACCTAGGGACACGGCACATACAGCTGTCCCATTACTCTAGTTGCACTTTAGGGATTAAAACCCAAGGACGTTTCAAAAGAAACCCCCCTAATTTCCATTTCAAACAAGCAAACACATTCTGTACGGGGGAATGTGTGAAAATCTTTATAAAATAAAATTCGACGATTTATGAAAAATGATAGCGTCGTAAAATAATTTAGGGAGACATCTCAAGATAATTATTTTTGAAAACAAGATGGAATAATAGTGCATAAAAATATAATCCCTACCTCGAAGTGGGTTTTCTGAATCTAAGCTCAATTGCTCAAAATGTCCAATTTCTAGGATTCCCAATTTAATCCAATATTTTGATACCTGAATGGAAGTTAGGAGAATTTGGTGAGTTAATTTAAATACCACTCTTATTAGATTTTTAAATGGGTTAGAGAGAATTTCTATAACAGGCCCAACATAGGCCCACATGGTGGCCTCAACCTTAGAGCCCACTCTTAGGTCCAATTAAAGGTCCAAAGACCAACCTAAATAGTGGCCCAAAAAAAAAACCTCAATTCCCATCAACTACTAATAATAGGGCTTAAGCCCAGCCCAACCACTTGATCTGCAGCCCATGGTCCAAAGGGCTGTATTGTGAATTGCAGAGAAAGAAATCTCCCTCTCCCTTCGATGCAGAGAGATTTACATTCATAATACCCATAAGAAATTTTTTTCATTCAGCGAACAATTACATCCTGCCGAGACTCCCTGTCTCGGCCGTGGATCGCGACCAAAAATTAGTTGAATCGCTGACCAACGAAATATGTTAATGGAGATCAACCCCAAAGTAACTAGAAAATTTCCAGATTGTCGATTAACATTAACTTATATAAATTCAACCAATTCAGCTCAAAGGAATGAATTTGATAGATAATTTATGTCCCAAAATTCAGACTAACACAGCGAGCATAAATGAGAATCCGAAAGGAAAAATCTGATTTTTCATACCTTCAGTTTATGGCTTCCGATACCGTGAAGAAATCTTGCACTGCTCTCAATTAACCAAAACAAGCTCAAATCTTCAACCCTTTGTAGAAGATGAATGATCATCAAAAATCGATTTGTGAAGAATAGAGCAACAATAGAGGGAGGGAGTTCAACTTACCCATCGATGAATAATGAAGAAATCGGAGCCCTTGTCCTTAACACTCGCCGAAAAGAAATTACACGAGGTCCGTGATACGTTCACTGATCTGAGGGAGACAACACTCCATTAACATTGCGTACCGAGGAGCAAGAAAAAATCGGATAAAAAATTTTGGGCATGAACTTACCGCGGATAACTTGACTGGGAGGAGGAACTCGCCTTGACTAGATCGCACGCCGGAGGAGTTGAAACCAGAGAAGGGTTGAGTGGGGCTCACCCTTCTCCTCAAATCGCCAGATATAGGGGAGAGCTTCTCCCCCAAATATCGGCAACAGAACAGATTGGGGGAGAAGCTCAATCTGTTTAAATTTTTTTTTTTTTTTTTATTCGGGCTGGGCTGAAAAGCCCAGTTATTACATGGCGGCCATAACAGGTCACAGTAAAATTGGTCGGAGCAAGAGCTCAGTATTTCATCCAATAATTAACATAAGACTTCTTGCAGAGGTTATCTTTTCATTTTTATGTGATATTTTAATGAAGAATTTTATTTATTCAATTGGATATCTGAAGTATATTTCAGGTTTTGAGTTAATACTTCTCGAGTTCAAACTCAAGAATAAAAGTACATTGAACCTGAAGTTGATCCATAATTAGGGTTTTGATGGATGAGATCAGAGATGGATGGAAGAAGACACAAATCAAACTTATTTATTGGTTTTTCTTGAATGAAAAGACAGAATAATTCAACCCATTACAGTCCGATGATGATATTGTTTTTGGCAGTTGTATTTTATTTTAGTTAAAATATTAACATTACAAGTAAATTATAAATCCATTCACAAAGAGTCATACCTCCACCTGTTAGACTCGATTCGAACGTTTTGAAGAGTTAAATAATAAATAAATGGATGATTAATCAAAGGATTGGTTGATCTGCTAGCGTAATCCGATCTGGGCAAGAACCCAAATCTTTAACTTTAATCTTTTCTTTGGGATATCTTAGGTCAGAAAAACAAAAGTTAATCATGGGAATAAGAAGAGGAAGGGAATTTGGAAAAAGAGATACATGATTACATTAAATTTCTTTATTTTTTTACAGGCTACAGCTAAATTGCAAGTGAGGGAAGTGCTGTCAGCAGTGGCGAGTGGCGAGTGGCGAGTGGCGAGTGGCGGCGAGCGGTAAGCTAGGTTCTGAGACCGGAGCAGGCGGTGCGAATATCTTTAACGATTGTACCCATGACCTTGCGCGGAGGAGGCTGGTTGGTGAAGAAAGGTCCTGGGTATGGAGTTTTCCCACCGGCGACGCCGTTCTCCGACTTCCTCTTATCCGAACTCCGCTTTTCTTTGTCGTCCATCACTCCGGTCAGCTTTTCTCCTCCCTCTTCGCCGTCTATCATAGCTGCTCCTAATATAGGCATCTGGCTCAGTAGAGGAAGGAAGATTAAGAAAGCGTCGACAAGGCTTGAAATCAAACGACAGTTCAATCAAACAACGCCACGCTAGCATATTTTTTTATGACGTTTTTTAGATGACGTAAGGACGATGAAAAGTAATGTGGCATGCGCACTTGAGTGATGTCGGTAGTGTGGATAAGGATCCCATCCTTACAAAATCAAAATCCGATCTCTAAAATTTAAAATTAGAATTTTTAGGCTAAACAAATATAACCTTAGAATGTTAGGGTCGAAAGCTCAATACGATTTAAAACAACCCTAAAAAATAATTTGGTCAAAACTTATTCATGTTTCCCCTTTTTCTTAATTTTTGTTATTTATTTTTGTATTCACATTGATTATTATAGTACTTATATAGACTATAGAACAAGGGCGTAATGATAAACTTGGCAGCTCAATTGATACCACCAATAAAGAAAGTTTTTCAAATTTTGTATCCATATTTTCAACTTCATTAAAATTTATGTGGCATTGCATACGTCACCCACGTTTTTCTTGCTTCTAATATTATATTCCAGTTTATTTTCCAATCTTGATTTTCAGTTCGACGACTGCTAATTTAAACCTTTTTAATTTGATTAATTAAAAATGATAATTACATTACAGCCTTTTAATTGATTCTAAATTCTATGTTTTACTCAATAAGATTGATTATTTCATAAACTTCTAGTTCTAACGCAATGAATTAATTATTTTTTAATTTTTAATTCTGACATAATAAATATTAAGTAGTATAATTAAATTATAAATTATTCCAACTAATATTTGATGTAATAATAAAAAATAAAAATAATGAAGAAACATGATTTATTCTTATAAATACAGTGATTCCTGACGATAATACATAAACTAGAAGAAGGAAAAATCGCCTGAAAGCGATACTTTAATTTTCAAAGGATATGAATGATAATACATTAAGATATCAAAGAAATAAGGAAAAATGATAAATTAATCATCGTGGTTTTTGGTCAATGACAAGTCAACTACTGTGGTATATTTGTTAACAAGTTAACCACTAACATATGAGAAATTGATAAATCTAAGATCACACTCAAGTTAGCCTTTTTGCTTAGACGCTGCAGCATCCAGGCTTGTTTGCCTGGATTAACTTGAGTGCGATGTTAGATTTGTCAATTTTTCATACGTTAGTGGTTAACTTGTTAGCAAATATACCACAATGTTTAATTTGTTATTGATTGAAAACTACGATAGTTAATTCATCATTTTTCCGAAAAATAAATATTAAGAAAAAGGACATTCAGAGAAATGATAGGAACAAAGGCAACTGGCGTGTGGCTGGTCTGGTAGAAAAATGAGGTCTGTTCTTCTAGAAACTTTGAATTCCTTGTGAGATCAATAAAATCTCAACACTGAACCAACCCTGCAAACTCTATTTTCTTTTTTTATTTTTCTACAAACAATTTTATGATTATCCACAATAAAGAAATTCGATCCTTTTGAAAATTGGGCACAACGAAAAAGCATAAATTAATAATTAAATATAAGTCAAAAAATCACATTTAACTTGGAAATCATACTATAACGGAAAAAATATGGGCGCATAGCGCCCATGTCACGACCCAGAGGCGCCTAACATAGACGTTGGGTCGAACGACTTGATTCTCGGATAAGACTTGATCCCTCAAGCTAAGGCTAGCATGTTAGCAAAAGACTTTGCATAAATAAAGCCCAAAACCCCAAAAAAATGGGTCAAGGTCGACAAAATGATCAATAAGAGGGATAAATAGCATAATAATAACAAATAGTAGAAAGCTGTGCAAGAAGTGAAGTCATTTAACACCATAAAATAAATTCTACAACTAAGTGGAAATAAAACTCTCACTGTAAAATACAGAAACCCTCTTCTGCGATCAAACCTAGGAAGGAGGGGGTTGTTGGGGTGAGTGACTAACTCAGTAAGAAAATCTATACTATATGCAATGCATGAAAAAACTTGTTTTATTTTTCATTTTAAACCCATGATTGAATGAAATGCCATGTATGAGTTTAAAATCATTAAAATTTCATTTTTCATAAAGAAATATGAAAAATCTTGTTGTATATATAAACAATTTATTGACGTGGCAATGATCAAAATCTTATTATATATATAGACAACTATGATAAAAAAGTATGCCAACATGGACTTTTATTCTAAAACAACCTCAGTGAAAAAGAGGGTTAGACAAGGACTCCTCCGACACACCATCATAGAAAAGCAGTAATCTGAAAATCAGACAGCACCTCGTGAGACATAAGGAATCAAAATGACGGCGATCTGAATACCTAATAATATCATGTGAATGGTCGGCGATTCGAATACCAGACAACAACATCACCCGCAAAATCAACAACCAAGGGTTATAGGTGATCTGAAGACCAGACAGTGGTACAACTCGTAATCAACAACCAAGGGTTTTCAACGATCGAGAGCAGCACAACTAGAAAAATCAATAAAGAAGTATTATCGACGATCGAAGACCAGACAGGGACACAACCAATAAAATCAATAGAAATGACTAAATACCTTGGTCATATTTAGAGATTCGAAACCCAAGAAGCTTGTCATCACCGCCCTACTACCATTTACTTTAGGAATTCGAAACTCAAGAATACATCATCAATGCCCTGTTACCTATTTTTGCATGCAAACAACATAACCTTCAGCAGCATAAGGTGTCCAGTGTCAATTGCCTCCTGTTGACTTGGTTGTGAGGCCTAATACAACCCAAGACAACAAGGTTTCTCTAAAACAAATGGATCGTAGTGCCGCGTACTCATATAGTAAAAGTGTAAAACAACTTACATATATGTAAAAATAGACGTATTGGCAACCATACCCCGTTAGGTTTTCATATGTGACAACTTACAAAATAATAGTTTGAAAATCATGATGCAATGTAGTACTGTAACATTTTGTTTCCATTTCACTTTCCAATAAAATTTTTCTTATTAGAACTCTTTCAAAAATGTTTGAAAGAAATTATCAGAATAAATAAATTTGGAATAATTAAAACATGAAACTATTTTTAAAAACAACATTGTTAACCAAACAACTTAAAACACTTAAAAATCACTATTTAGAGTCTTTGAAAACACTTTAACATTTTTATTCCATTTGTGAGCCATAACCCCCAAGTCGTCATGCGTCGGGTAACACAAGCACTCGTCGCATCATACTTCATCCATGTTCACTTCACTAGCATCACATTCAATACCTACATCACAAGAGAGATAAAAAGCCTAATGCCCAGTAAGAAATATAAATGAAATGCAAATGCTTATGCTGACTCTATATGCTCATGTCTGATAAAAGAGAACCTATCTCTTCTTGTTAATTAACGTTTCACTTTCCACGAAAACATTGGAGATGTTTCCCACAGAGAGATAGATACATTCTCATGATCTAACATGAGCAGAACAGGTCACTCATTCCCTACGTGGGAAGAGATGCATCATCTCGCAGTTCTCTCAAGTAGATCTGTCACTAAACTCCCCAACCTCCAACGTCTATTTACATACATTAGATTCATTATTATCTTGTGCAATGCATAATATGCAACCCTAACTGACATGGCTATATGATGCGTGAAATAAATGAATATCACATAGCAGTTTATATAATACAAGAAAATAATACAATTCATTCAACAAACAGTGGAAGCACGAATCACTACACAACTATACATCAATCTAACATATGCTACACTAACATATCATGCTGTCATTATCATAGCAGGAAGACAATAAATCTACATAATATAAATTATGAAACAATAGTAGATAACTCTAACTATGCTGCCACTAACAAAATTATTAAAGCAGAACCAACACAATCTACATTATTCCTAATAGTTCCTATCATGCATTAGGCATAGACCAATTCAACTATCAAGCCAATGTAACACTATCTATATATTTTACTACATAGCAAGCATCCTAAACATTGAACTGACCACACCACAAAACAGGTTTTCCAACTAATTATATTTAGCCATTTTATTAATCTCCTACATATTTATATTATCAACAAGTATGACAATAAACAAAATCATCTCAATGTAATCACAATTCTCAAAATTCTACTTTTAGCCAATTCTCATACCATAGAGAATAACCCATTTCCAACCAAACCATACCATTAATAAACTTTCCTCAAGCAGTGACAATTCTATTAAAATAACAAAGGCAGACAAAATATTTTCTTTCAAATCATTATCTAAACAAGAAGCAGATTCTATTAACAATATCAAGAGCAAACCAAGTAGTTTTCCTTCTAGTTATCATCAAATCATGAAGCAAATCAATTCTAATAATAATAAAAGTAGCAGACAAGTTCTATGAATAATATTATGGAGCAAGCAAATTTTGTGATTCATTAACAGGAAGCAATTAATAGGAGTGTATAGGGTTCATCGAAGCAGAAAACATTTTCTAACCAAATCACACAGACCTCATCCTTTAAGGCTGTATTATTAGCATGTTTGTTCACTTACAGGAAGAAGATTCATTAATGGGAAGCAAATAACATAAGCACATTAACAGTTCATCGAAGCAGAAGACATTTCAAACCACACAAAACACACAAACTTAATCCTGTGATGTAGGTTCTTTCGGACAAAGCATACACAAATCTCTTGCCTCATTTTGCGATTTCCTCTCCTGTCGCAGATTAGTCTTGCACCAATTGACAAGTAAGGTTTCCCAGAATGTCATTTCCTCCATGAAACCAATAATCGTACATGTTGCACTCCAGGTGTTCCTAAAGACTCTTTCTAAAAAACACTCGACGATCTCACTCTAATTCTCTCTGTGTTTGGTGACAAAACTCTCTCCTTATACATTTCATAACCCTCAGAGGACGTCAAGGAGCTGCGATCCATTGGTTTTCAGGAGACTCCTCAAGCTTCCAGATATAGGTTACCAAATTTTTGGCCAACGGTCCATGTTTCGGTCAATCTCTTCCACGGCCATGATCAACCGCCATCCTCACTAATCGGCCACTAATTCAACTTTCTAATTTACTGGTCGATCATCGTCTTGTTGACGATCGACTGCAAGGCCTCCAGATTACCATATTTAGCGACCAAGATTGACTGCTTGATTGAACGCGAAATCACCCGATTAAATTTAATATCTATCCTTTGGGAACCAGTCGATTAGCTCTCCTTAGACGATCGACTGTTCTGAATCTTAATGCTCTATGTAATCTTTTCCCATTGGAGCCGGTCGATCAGCTCTCTTTAGATGATCGACTGGTCCAATGTTGGCCACACTCTGGAATATTTTAGAATCCTCATGACCGACCGGTCACACACTTTGATCAGCCGCTAATACTAATATTTTCACAAATCAATTCCCCAAATTGATTTACCGACTTACTTCATTGATTTCCTCATAATTTATCCACAAAATTATCTCACAAATTACTTCCCAATTTACATCATTTTGACGATTATCAACTCATGGATGAATTTAGTCACTCAAGACTTCATGATTGATCACAACGCTACTTAAATTCTCGTTTCTCCAATACAAACACTTAGTGGTTGACCACATCCTTCTCTACCTCAATCCTACCCACACACTTATTTATTCTGCTAAACTATTGGAATCCTTTAATTCACAAATTAACCTATTACACTAGTATCATCAGATACTCATACTCTTAATGGTATCAAAACTTGGAGTATTGCATTCCTATATAAAAAAATTATTTTATAATTCTCCAAAATCCTCAAATATCATTACTTAGATTTTTATGCTAAATATCATGAAAGATCCAAGATATTACAACTATAGTATAAAAATTCCTACCTCGATGATGACAAAAATTGAAGCTGACTTGCCGCACATGTCATCTAAAACAAACACAAAAATCGAGAACACAGTTGGAACCTAAAATCAAACCGAAGTCAAAACCCCAAATCAACATTAGGGACAAACCATTAGCAAAAACCAGAATTTGAAACCAGACCAAAAGTACTAACAAAAGACTCCCCGACTCAACACAAGGATTGATAAGAAACTTCACATTGAACCGAGAATCCACATTGACCGGAAATAGAATATGGTTGAGGAAGCCGAGTGAACATCACTAAACTCAACTCTATGAAATCACATTGTGCAATTGACCAAAGCATTGTAAAATCGAAATTGACCAAAGCATTGTAAAATCGAAATAACCTAAGAGAGAAAAGGAGGGGGGTGGGGATGAATTAGGTTTATAAAACTTTTACCGAGTGATTAATATCGTCAATTTAATTAAGTTAATTCAAGATATTTAAACATAAATTCAATGGCTAATCAACATAATAAGAAAATGAAGTAAAAGACAAGGGTAAGAGATATACAACCGAGTTGTTAATGTGGTTCGACAAAGCACGCCTATGTCCACGCTTCAAGGCACCTCCTTAAAGATCTTTTCACTTTAACCTCATGGGTTACAACCTAGTGAACTTCACGGGCATCAATCTAACCATTACAGTGACTTTGTTGTCACCAACACTGATCATACAAGTGCTTAATCATACAACAACACAACACACCTCACTTTTGATGGATATCACCAATATACGCACACTAGGTGAGAGTTTACAATTCTCTCAAGAATAAGGCTCTAAAAGCTCTAGAAAAATGAAGCACTTTGTAGCAAATAGCTTTCCACAATGTTGGCAATTGTGTCTTTTCCAATGGAGTCCTCTTTTATTTATAGAGTGTCCACTTCTACAGACAACCGGTCAACCACCCCATTAGACTGTTGCACCACAATTTTTAAAATCTAGAGTCTGTATGGTCGACCTCTACCTCTTCGGTCAATTGTCTTCTTATCGTTGCATCTATTTTTAGAAAGCCTGGTGGACCATCTCTTTGACTCTGATCGACCGCACCAGTCGACCACCTTCAGCCTGGCCGACTACTTCAAGGCAATCTCTAAAACTGGCTACTCTCTGTTTGAGTTCGATCAACTGATTCATCATAGGGCGATTGCCTTCACATTTTTGAAATTCCTTGAATCAATCTGTTTAACATTGGTTGACTGCCCTTCTCAAACTGGTCGACCTCCCTTCATGATTTTTACTTGACGAGTTTTGAACACCCCAAACTCTAAGTCATTAGTTGCAAGGAATTGAATAAACATGTTAGAATACCCATTTTAGAAGATATTTCCAATAAAGATCAATAACCTATTTAATTAGCGAGTAATTTATGGTTTAAAATCATTTTAGCATAATTACTGTGTAAAAACCACTTAGCATAATTTAACTCATTCATCATCAAAACAATTTAACTTAACACTCATTAAGTTAATAAGCATAACATTGATAGATCAGACACCAACAGTTGACCTAAAATGCACACTGGTTGACAAGACATGGTTGCAGACAATGAGATACAACTACAACTGACCCAAAAACCTCAGCAGTTGAGGAGACATAGCTGGAGTCAAGCAACATGACTACAGTTGACTGAGACCCCCAAGTGTCAATAGGACATGACTACAGTCAACCAAGATTACCCAATGTCGACAAGACATAATGACGGTTAATCGGGACCACACAGTGTCGACAAGATATGATGATGGTGGATAGAGACCTTGTAAAGGTCTATAAGACATGCCAACAGCCATCCAAGACTCAACAACAATTGACGGGAAATGGCTACGATCAAATGAGACCAAACAACAATCGACAAATTTTTCTGCTATCAACAAGGTCCACGTAGGAACTAGAACCAGAAGGGAAGAAGCCATGGTTACAAACTTCACCGAGAGAAAGAAATTTGACCCAAAAGGGATGTCACGGTTGCCCATAATGTACAGCATACGACTAGCTCGAGAGCGGATGCCCCGCACAGACATTTGATGTTTTTATGGACGTTTGTGCTTTCGTAGACATCCCGCACTTCAAAACACTCCTACAGTCGACTGGACCCACAGTAGTGGTCAACCGGGGATGATGCTTCCAATGTGAAATCACAAGGAAAACGCTCTTCTTTCACCAATCCTCACCCAAATCGACTCAAACTCTTGCCTAAACTCTAAATCCACAACAACAAGATAGAAACAACCAAATGAATTCGAGATTCCAAGCTCGAATAAAAAATTGACACAAAATGAAAACTTAAAACTGAAAAATAGGGAGTACAAAATGACGTAACTGGAAAGTTGCTTCACAATAGTTGGAGAATGGGACACCACGAACACAAACCCTCACTGCACGCCACTTGGTTCCATCTCCCACTTTCCCTCCACGCGATAACACATAAGGAAGGAAGACTTCCTTCATTACTCACAAATAAATAAAAAGGAATGTAATTAATATATTTAATATATATAATATATAATATTATATACATGAAATAAATCCTAACCATCATAATCCAACAGAAAATCCAAACGATTTGAAACCTAAACTACGGTAACACAAACTTACCAAACATAATCTCACAGTTTCAGGCCCCAAGAAAACACAAAATTCACTAGTTGACCATTTGACTGAATCCCTCACATGTGACTAGATACCCATGACACGCAAACATGAACCTAGTCAACACAAACAATTTGGCTTAGATTAAAGAGAAAAAGTTACTCAGAAAAATATAAAATCCAAAAATTAGAGATTTTACAAGCCAAATGGGGAGTTTTCATCAATTGGCCAGATCGATGAAATTTTGAGTTAGCACGTGATAATAAAGTGGGGAAACTAATTATGAGAATTTTCTCTAGGACTTAAATTTTATTGGATATTAAATTGTATATCAAAATAAAGGTTGAATTTTTATAAGGGGAAGGAAACCTTATCTTCCTATTTATCATTAGCCAACACTAGAGAGAGAGAGAGAGAGAGAGAGAGAGAGAGAGAGAGAGAGAGAGAAGTGAGAGTTTTGGTGAGTATGAGGCTCGAGGAATGTTTGTGAGTGTTTGGTCTCTAGTTTTTAAGAAGAGACTTTTGAGGATAAGTCTTTTTCTCCTCTTTGTTTTTGAGTCTAAATTTTAGGTTATATGTTGGTTTTCAGTAAGGTTTGAGTGGATTTGGAGTTTATATAGGAGTTTGGCCCGATTTGAGATCAGAATCAGTGAAAGAGGCACATTTTTCTCTAAATTTTGCGTTGTAAGCATCGTCACCAGTAGACCAATCTTGTGGGTCTAGTCAACAACGGAAGTGTTTTAAAATGCTGGGGACGTCCCCAACGTCTGTGTTGTGGGGTAGGACGTTCATGGTACAATTAAGATGGTCGTTGTGTCCACAATGTGGAATTGACGTCTGCGGGAGTAGAGACGTTTGTGGGAGTGAGGGGCATCCATAAAAACACAAAAATCCATGGAAGCACGAACATCTATGAAAGCACAGGGTGTCTGCACTTGGAACAGAGAACCACAATGATTTTCACTTCTAGATTAGGCGCCCGCGTCGGTCTTCTATGGAACTGCTCGAACGATCGTCACAACCTTTTTGGGTTAAAATTTTGTTATGCACCTCGGCAAAGTTTGCGGCCAAGATTTCTTTCCTTCTGGTTTGGGTTTCTAGTCTCGGTATAGGACTCATTCCCTATTTTTTTCCCTTAAGTTTGGTAGGGACTCATTTTGGTTAGCTCTATTATAGGTTTAGACGAGTTTATGGACCACAAGTCTATTCTCAAGGTTGATGCTCGTGTCTATAAGAAGAGAAACCATCGTCGAGTTAGGGATTTTATACTTTTTTGTACTGTATTGCATCATGGTTTTTCAAAATCTTATTTTGTGGATTGCTACATAGAAAATTCAACAGAGAATTTTGACAGCACGTCATTTTCTATATTATACATACGTGAGTTTTACACGTTTGTTTTCTATGCATGGTATCTCATTTTCATTTGTTATGTATAGTGGGGGATGAACCCTCTTGATGCTTTGGACGATAACAGTGTCAAAGCATTATGAGGTTATCCCAAACACATCTTTTGCTATGTAAAAATATTTGTTTGCACACTGTGTGAAAATGGGTAATAGGGTAGTGATGACAGGTTCCTTGGATTTTGAATCCCAAAACTTGATCAGGGTGTATTTGTTGTTGATTTTACCGGTGGTGTAACTATTTGGTCTTCGGATCACCAACCACTCATGTGATGTTGCTAGGTCTTTGAATCGCCATCACTTTTATTCCTTCTTGTTGGACTGTATGCACACCTAAAGAGGGGGGGGGGGGAAGGGAAGAGAGGAATTAGGTGATCTAAATCTTTCATGCAATATTAATTATTCTATCTCTAAGTGATTTATCATAAATATAAAATCAAATATAAACACAAATAATAAGAGATAAGAGATAGAGAGATGCAAACACTTTGTTCATGCGGTTCGGCAAACCCCCTACGTCTGCGCTCCAAGTTTTCTTGGAGATCATTAATCACCTAACCTCCCCAGTTAGTGATGATTGAGCTTCACAGAAGCCAATCAAACAATGACTATTCACAGGGCATCACTCTTTCCTTTGACTATTCACGGGGCGTCTTCCTTTTTGTAGTTGAGTAGAAGAAAATGTAAAAATAAAGTTACTAACTCTCACAAATATAAAATCTCAAGTTTGGGACTTGAAGAGTTAGGCTAGCACTCAATCTAGAAATGAAATATAGAGTAATAATTTTGGTAGTGTTTCTGTATGATTTATCTTCCTTGTCTTTCTTCAATTTGGAGTGCTTCAATTTATAGAAGTTGTTCGATTGGTCGACCACCCTTTTTTTGGTAAACCACCTCCCGACCATTGGAATGTTACTGTTGTGTGTTCTATCAGATTGGCTGACCACTTTGTCACCTCCGGTCGTGTAACGCCCTGATAATTTTAAACGATTTGTCCTTATTTTAAATCATTTTAAAATCCATTGTATAAAAATTTCCATTTAATTTGATCACAGTTTGAAATTCATTTGAAAGAAATATGTATCAAAGTAAAATATGCGGAAGAATAATAATAAAGGCTCAAAATATAGCTTTGAATGTTTTAGCAAAGTCCCAAAGTCATTAATTACAATTGTTCTTAACATTCAAAACACTACTAATAGTAAATTACCAAAATACCATTTTTACCAAAATACCAATATCACTCATCCCATATGAGCCATACCCAGCAGGTCAAATCAGTTGATAACACGAGGGGTCATCCTAGAATGCCTCCTCCTCCACTGGTACATCATCAGCAATACAATAGTCACCTACATTACGGGGAAAACAATAAGCCTAAAGCCCAGCAAGAATTAGAATTTAAATGCAATGCAGATGAATGCGTGACCACACAATGCATTACGAAAGAGAACTGTATCTCTTCTGGAAGTTAAGGTGGAATACTCCCTAGGGTCATGTGGCCTAACCAGTCACTCCGATGAGGAGATATATCCATCGGGGATGTTTCCACAAGCCGGTATCCTCACTTTTGTTGAAGATGTTGGAGGTTTCAGAACGGGGAAATTGTGAACCCTAGAATCCACGTAGCTAACTTCTAACCTATCGCTCCCTAGGTGGGAGTAACCTACTGTATGGAAAGTCAAAATTCACTCGAACCCCCACACGCTTATTTATGTATATTAAGATGACATGCAGTATGTAAACAATTTCATAATTCCTAAGGTGATGCATGAATGCCACAAAATAGATCATAGAATTAACGCACGAGAGAAAACATGACCATTACTATTAACAAAACAAGCTAACATAGAGGTTTTTCACGTTTCTATAAGATGATCAAATTGTCAATTATTGGTTTAATTCTTGGCAATTACAAGCAGGGAAAACAGCTCAATTTCATCTATAAGGCTCCACAATAACTCAACTAATCTTATGCCGAGTTTCCCCAATTTAATTCTAGAGGTTAAGATGCTAAGCAAGCTTTCAATATTCCCAATATGAGCAGGAAAATAATTTATGATACTAAAAAATCATGACTCACAACTTTTGGATTAGATCCATGTTCAAGACATTAACATTTGCAACAATTTCAAATATAAGATCCAAGTAAATAGAACTAGCATTAGCAACATTCCTAAGTCTATTTTCTTATGCTTCTCACGATTCACTTCCATTTTCCATGCTCATCTCTTAGAGACAAAATCTAAGCATTAACAATCAAGTGAGTACACAACAGTCCCAATTTCTAGCAACTTAAAAGTAGTTAACAGGGGTATTGAACTAACATCAAGCACTAGACAATAACATCGATATCTAGCAATCAAAACCCGTAATGTAGGGCATTCCTTGTTTTTTTTTCCTTTTCCAATACCTTCATAATTAAAAACATCTATCATTATAGCATTTCATAATCCAACTCAATATCTATTTGAATCAATAGAGCATGTTCACACTTCATACCAATCACAGATTCATCCTTAATCATGCATTACCATCATAACATAACTCTTCCATCCATTTCATTTTTTCATCTCATATATACTAAGAAGTAGTAATTAAAACATGATATACCTTTCAACATTTCTATATTTAACCAACATAGAATAACCACACACTTCAAAAACACTTCATTATCTCCACAGATTTACAAAATAAACATCCACAGTTTACATAAACATAACCAAAATGAACATCGAAAGCTACAGGGCATGCATTCGACAATGGTAGCCACAAACAGAGAATAATCCTTTAACAGCAAGGAGCATTTATCCATAACAAACACTACAGAGAGCGTAAAATCATTAAAAATTCATGTGAACATCCTTTATTTATTTATCCTTAGCATCCAAAATCAATAACAAGTAAAGAACTGACACCCATTATAGGATAGAGAGCAAGCATCCAAAATCCATAAAAATAGAGAAGAAGTGTGCATTACCTAAGGGATCACAAGGGCCCGAGAAGAAAACTGTCATCCACTCCTTCTTCCTCTAAAAATTTTCTCTCTGCCAGAGCTCTCCTCCAGAGAGCCTTACACTCACTTCTCTGTCTTTCTCTCTGTCTTCTCCTTGGGTTCTTCTTTCCCAACAAAACAAATGGCCATGGGCCATTTGTTTCTGCTGACACATTGGACCGGTTCATCCTTGACCCAGTTCAGTCAACCCATCACAAATTAATATCTCTTCTCATTTTATTCTCTTTTTAATTTAATCTTTCACTTTAATCCCCACATTAATTATTCAATTAATCCTTAATTCAAAAAAATTATAATTAATCCCAAACATTATAATTTAATTCATTCAATTAATATTTATTTTAATTACTTTATTTTCCATAAATTATAATGTAACGAATACGGCCTTGGTAATACCCCAATAATTATCCAATCAATCTAAATACCCTCCAATTACTTTCCAATTATCCTTATTAAATTCTGATATAAAAAGTTGGGGTATTATAGTATATGATCCGTGGCAGGTCATCAATATTATAAGGTTATTTTTTTAAACACGTTGAGCCGTGGTGGATTAGTAGACGAGCCACTGCGGCTCGTCGACTAGCATTTAATGGCAAACATGACAATGTTGTTAGCGGCGACTTTTTTCCATAGTTCAGTGGTTATTTTATTAGCAAAAAAATTTTAGTGGTTGACTTGTCATTGATCGCAAAGTACGATGGTTGGATTGTCATTTTCCCTAAAATATTTTAGAGAAAATTCTTTTATAATAGGTTATGACTTTATTTTATATAATTATTATTATATAATTTTCATGAAAAAATATAACTGAAAATAATACAAAACTGACATTATTATTCATATGTACCAAAGGTAAGTTAAATTTAGAATTTATATTGAATAATGTTTGTTTAGTTAGATTTAAGGATAAAACTAATGTTTTTATATAAATATTATAGAAATATAGATTTGTATCCCATAATTATTATAGAACACATATTTATTTTTTTATTAAATCTTTGCACAGTAGAATGAGCTTCTATTTATAGTCCTTTTTAACATTCTCGAGTTGCAGGCATTCTTTCGTTGTCACCAGGCATCTACAATATGTTCATTAGAGACATCAATGAGGCAAAGGGTTTCAGAGACTTAAATTAGGAGCTTCTGTGCCATGCATTTGCAAATTGTGATCGATCATTTGCAATAGCATTACTTTGAATTCCTTATCTCTAAGAAGGGCTTTTGTGAGGGTCTTCGGGTTCCCACTACAAGTGTTCACATGCATTTTCGAGCTTCTGCAATTTAAACTTTGAAAAGCAATGCTTTGAGACTAGGCTTCCATAGCTTGCTCTGGCATCCTCTATTGGTGTCCTCTATTGAGGTTCGAGTGCCCTCACATCTATTATCAAATGGTTTGATGCTCTGAACTAGGCTTCCATTGATTCCACTGAGCTTCTACTACTAGTGTCCCCAGCCAAAAAAACTATCGGGACTAGGAATCCTTGAAATCTTCCATTTTGCACATGACTCAGGATTGGACTTGTCACAACTCGGAGGCAATCTTAATAGAATCGCTAGATTAGGCGACCCGATCCTCAGAGAGAACCTAATTGTCCAGTTTAAGGCTAGGATGAAGCTGAAGTCTCAACATGAAATTAAGCCCAAAGCCCAAAACCAATGGGTCAGGGTACACTGAGTGATCATCAAGAATTAAGATAGTATAATAACCACAAAGAAAGAAACCACTGTACAAGAAACAAACCAAACAACAAGAAACAAAAAATCCCAAACATACCATAGATGAAAGGATTTGGATCAACAAACCTCCACCCACCCAAGGGGAAGCCAAAACGCCAAAGTGGAAAGCACAGGCAAACACCCTGCAATACCCTTTGCAGATCCTATACCCCGAACTTGGGAAAAATATAGTTTAAGGGCTAAGTGACAAACTCAGTAGGGGAAGCTATACTCAATGCATGAGAAAACAGTTTTACATATCCTTTGAAAAACCAAGATCATGCTTCTTTTTGCCCTACATGGATTTTTAAATCAACTTTTAAATCTATTTATCATTTTATCAAACAGGCTCATGGGCTATTGATGAGGCTTTTATCAAAACATGTTGAATACATAGACAGTTAGATCACAAAAGTATGTCAATATCATTTTCTGTTTCAAAACGTCATCAATGAAAAATGATAATTACACAAATCGTTGGTTATTTGCTAGGTTATGATCAGTTAGGCTCTATCGGTATGAATTGTCCATATTAGTTGTTGTTTCTATCAAATTAGAATAAATTGTTGCAATGGAAATATGCTATGTTAATTATGGTAACGTAGTGTTAGTTGCGTGTTGTGATTGTTACAAACTAATAATGGGTTGAGAATTTTAATTGATTTTTGAATTTGGACTCGCTGTATGAATGACTATATTGAGATATAAGGAAATTGCTCTATGAAGCTTATCTGTAACGACCCAGATTTTCGTAAGTCCTTGAAAATGTGAGAAATTTAAAAATTTCAAAAGACTCCTTTATAAAACGAAATCAGAGCGTGACGCTAAACTCGGATCGCTACTGACCTTTCGTTAGACTTGTCATGAAAACCAATTAATAAAATGCAGAAGTGTAAAATAAATCATTTATTTAACATTGCGGAAGTGTAATTAATTTACTGAAATGAAACTAATAAATCATTTGAGTGATGAAAACTGAACATTAAAATGCTACGTTTGAGAAAGGAAAACTAAACAATTAAACATAAATTCAATTACAACCTTTTAATCTTTTCTACTCTCATTAGCCTGGCCAGCTCCAACCTCGCTCGTGCAAATCATTCATCTTTGCTTTAGATTATCTCTTTATTATCTATTCATCGTTTGTACCTACACCACAAGTAATACGTGAGCCTAATGGCCCAGTAAGGAAAAGGGTTTATGCAATGTGAATGCCACTCTTTAGTCCATTTTGGAATGGGGACGACCCAAACCAATTCTTTTATTACGTCTGTTTTTTTATTACTTTACTCTTACTTTTCTCCATTTATTCCTTACTCGTACTTTGAGCTGGAATTGGGAGGTTTTTCTCGTGCAAGGCATAGTGCTCAGATCTAACTCTTTACTTGCAAACTATAACTCTCGTACCCTATGAGGGAGGGGCTCCGCCTAGATTGCAAACTACATCTGCCACCCATCCACTCCCAATTCCCTTTCCTTCTTCTTTTTCTTAATATTTTACCTCACTTATGCATGCTTACGTACCACCGCTAAGGTGACACTTCCTATGATTTCTATTAACATGATGCATGACCATATATTCTCAACCTAACATGATGCATGATGCTTCACAACATAACATTCATAATAATTGAAGTGCACATAAATAAAGTAACTGTAATTGAAATTGCACATATAATAAATAACGGAAATTTAAAGCACGTACTAGAGAACAATTTAAATAAACAACGAAGCACGTAAGGAAATCAAACAACGAACGCACTTAATAAGGAAATACAAAAATTGAACACCCATAGCAGAACAGTGTACAACAACTTAAACAAGTGAGCATGCTCGAATTAATATAATACAATTCTATTAATTAATATGCTAATGCTTCTAGTTAACTTCCTAGTCCATTCACACGCTTCATATAATTATTATTCTAGGTGGTTATTCTGATTAGTTATCCTAAGTGGGTTGCATGCTCAAGGATTAATTACATTTATTATCCTAATTAGATATTTTAGTTAAATTCCCTAGTCCATTTACATGCTTCCTACATTTATTATTCAAGGTGATTTAAACATGCTAGTTGAACATACACCTTACAAGCTAATTACATGGCATATTGACATGCGATATTATTCTAATTTAATTACATGCTCGACTAATTAGTTAACATGCTCAAGGTTTAAACGACTAGTTAATTAACATGCTTAGGTTAACAAATTACAATTAGCTAAGTTAATTAATATACTTGCTCGAGTGGATTACACACTTAAGTCATTTAACATACCTCTGTCTAATTAACATGCTTGATTTGTTAATTAAACATGCTCAATTAATTAATTAACATGCTAAACTAATTAGTTATTACAACTAGTTAGTTATTTGACATGCTCAAATCTAATTAATTACTTTAGTTCATTACCCTAGCTAATTGACATACAACATACCGCTAATTGATTTTACATGTTAGTTAATTACATACTAGTAGTTATTTATTAGTCAATTTACATGCTCTCTTATAATTCACCACTACTTAGTTGCTCTACTCAATTAACAGCCGAGTCGGTTAATTAACGTGCTTATTCTAATCAATTGCTCTAGTTAATTTACATGCTTAGTTGAATATACTTAAGGTAATTACTTACTCTAATTAAGTTAATTAACATTAACAGGTTTAAATCTAGCTAATTAATTAGATGTGCTTAACTAGTTAATATATTGTTATCCTAATTAACTAACATGCCTGACGAAGTGATTAACAACTATGAATTGAACAACTAGTAAACATTAATTAGTTTATATGTTTTGGTCAACTAATTTAGGATTCTAATTGGTTAACATCTAAACATGCTTGACTTAGTTGATTAATATGCTTATTAAATCTAACATAGATATCCAATAAGGGAATGACAAAACAATTCATGACAGCACGAAATAGCACAATCGAATGACAGCAAGTAGTTTAGGCAGTGACCATTCGTTATTTCACACTTTAAGCTACATTCATCCTTTCTTTATAAAACAATGCATTTAATCACTAACAAAGCATTTGTCACAAGCATTTATCAAAATCACAACTTTTATCTCTATCAAGTAAGGGAAATAAACTAACAATCACCATTATTAAAGGAAATCCATGCCAATTAGAGAAAACAACCAAAAAATGAAGGAATCTATACTATCAACAACACAGGGAATAGGTTCAGCAAAGGAAGTAACAATGACATAACAACAATAATAATCCAAGGACAAGGAAATCAACTAGCAGGTAGCTGACGGCAGTAATGAAAAGGAACTCACAGGGCACTATCATTTTACACTATCACCAACACAAGAATTATCTACAGCCAAGGAAATCAATAAAGAATTACAGTAGCATTTCATGCAAGGAAATATCACCTAACAATGACTAACAATAAGCATTATCATTATCAACTTTTGTGACTAACAATCATAGTATAGCATAAAGGAATTCATAGGACACTATAATCCCATATAGCAGCAATTAGACTATCAACCGCAAGGAAATAACTCATGCACCCCCACTTGTGCTGTAGGGCCTCCCCTGTCCAAAAAACCCCTAATTCCTTACCTAAGTTAAAGAATTAAACCAGGGATAACTCTCCTCTCATCTCACGGTTCTAGTAGCTCCAGAGCTCTAGCTGCTTCTCACCAGCTCACTCCTCACCTCACTCATGTTCACACACTTACACATTCCCTAGCCAACCCACCAATTTCACTCAACTCTCCTTCACTCTCATAGGTTCTTCTCTCTTAGTCACTCTCTTTCTCTCTGGAGCTCACTCTCCACGCAGGGAAATGGAAATGACTGAAGGGGAAGGGAGATATCACCTGGAGGGGGAAGGGACACCATGATCACCATAGGGGTAGAGAGGAGGTGACCTAAGGTATAGGGAGGCAATTTTCATCACCTGGGGTGGTGGAGGGTCGCTTCTTGCCAATTTCTAGGATTTTCTATGATTTTCTTCGATTTATTCCTATTTTAATCGTAGGTCTGGGCTAATTCGGACGAGTGCTGACGCCTAGGTCTCATTCGCATTCGTCTGCAAGGCTAAAATATTGCAGGCTAAATCAAGGCTTCAGACTAGAAGACGCGTACCCATCTTGTCCATATCGTCCGCAAGTGACTTGCTGAAGCCATATTACGTCTGTACATAGCATCTGCGTGTCGTCTGAAAGTCTCCTAAAATCAGACAAGGGCAAATCGGACGAGGCCTCTACATGTCTACAGCCGTCCGGGCTCGTCTGAAACTATCAAGGTTTAGAACAGATTTGATGCAGACACAGCTCTCCTCGTCTTCATCATCGGGAACCTCGTCCGTAACTCCATTGCATAATGAAGTCAGACGTGAAATCTCATCCTCAAGTCATCCCCAGGCTAAGGGAGACGTACAATGCATTTATAGATGACATGTCTCGTCCGCAGTGCCGTTCAGACTCGTCAACAACTTCACAGCACAGTGAAGTCAGGAAGAGTCATCGCATCCTGAGGTTCGTCCCAAGCTACGGGGATGTTGAGCAATGCACTTGCGGATGACATAACACGTCTGCAGTACTGTCCACAGGCGTCCGAAAATACCTAGGGCAGCTTCTCTCACAATTTTCCCACTTAATTTCTACCCCAAAACATTTTCCCCATAACTACACATCATAAAATGACACGTATAAATACACGATGAGAATGCCCCAACGATCCCTTCCTTCAATCACATCGCGTATAGGGGGAAAATGTTAAAAAACGTACCCCTAAACTTAACGCTCTAGAACGTCCTTGGTAATACCCCGATAACTGTCCAACTGAAAAAGTAGGGGATGTTACATTATTCGTGAATTATCAAATATTATTAATTTGTAATTTAGTTATAGCTTAATGTTCACTGTATTTTTGCAATGGAACGTTGATATGTTGGAATTGGTTAGTTAATCGGCTACATTGGATAATCTATTGGTCTAATTTTATTTTGGTTAATATCAAGTGTAATGTATTATGGGAATATTGTGAGATTTAAGTGAGATTTATGCACATTGATAAATGCTTTAAACGTTTGGACAATTCAACTGTTGTTTTCTATTAAGATAAAAGATAATGAAATACGTTGGTTGTTGTTGGATATCTAATGTTGTCTTGATTTGGTTTATGGATAATGCTCTCTGTTTGACAATACACTATTGTTGTGTTGGATTAATATATTCTTAATATCATAAATTAAGTCGTACATTGGTTGACAGTTAATGTCGTTGGTTTCATATCCTTCTTGGATATTATTATTGGTCGTTGGGTTTGTTCGAGTACTTATTATGTGGGTGGTATTAGGCAGAAAGAAGAAGAGAAGAAGAATAACAACTAAATGCTATTGCACATTAAAGCTTCGAGGTAAGGAAATGGGTGAGTCTTGGCCATTTGGAGGCCCTACCCATAAGTAGAGTTCGTGAGTTTTATGTCTAGTGCACTGTGATTTCCTTACTGTTATTTTTGTAGTTAATTGTTAGCTAGTAGAAAATTCTTAGTTGATAATTGGTATTTCCTTTGATTATTCATTCCTGCAATTTAGATATATTGCTGTTTATTTCATGCAATTACTTCCTTTATTGCATTCTTTACTGCAAACGAATCCCTGCAAATTGTTAGTGATAATTGTGATGAATGCAAAATGGGTGAATGATAACGGTTAGGTGAAGTATGGAAATAAGCTAAGAGCTTTATTTTTGTGATGGATGTTTACTTACTGTTTCATTATTAACTATAACGCTGTTATTTCTTTTGTTATTGTTCTTCCATCATCTGTTCGTTTTACTGCCTCAATCTAGTATGATTATTTGTTAACCAATTTAGTTAAATGTTAATCGATAAATGCTAAGCCGTTGAGTATGCTAATCACTTTAGTTAAATGATAATCAATTGAGCATGTAAATTGCCTCATAAGTAACTACTAGCATGTTTAACGAACCAACTAGCATGTTAGATTAATTAACTAGCGTGTTTAAACTAAATAACTAGCATATTAAATTTGCTAACTAGCATGTTTAATTAGCATGTGTAAATCAATTAGCAGCACGTTAATTAACTAGAATAATTAGACTCAAGAAGCTTGTTAGTTAACTAACTTAACTAGATTAGACTTGAGCATGTATAATCAACTAGTTTAATGACAGTAGCATGTTTAATTAATCAGCGTGTTTAAATTACTAGCATGTCTAATTTCTCAAGTATGTTAATTAACTTAAGTAATAATGATAGATAATGTAATGATAGTGCTTGATGCATGTAATCGATTAGGTAAATAATAATCGTAATTACTCATTAGCATGTTAATTAACTAAAGTAATTAACTAGAGTAATAATTGTAATTCATTTTTCAGCATGTAAATTAATTAGGATAACCAACGAGATTAATAGCGGTAATTCGACTTGAGCATATTAGTTAATTAGGATATCTAACTAGAATGATAAACATAGTTACAACATATCTTACTAGACTAAAAGCATGCTTAATCAACTAGAATAATAATTTCCAATTTCTAAGCATGTTCTCGTTATGTGTATGCATTCGCTGTTTTAATTCGATATTGTACTTGTTTTCTGTTGTGTGCAGTTATTCCCTTCATTATGTGTTTTACTTTCTTTTTATTTCGCTGTCAATTATAGTTGCTTAGTTTCAATACGATTGTCCTTTCTTATATGTGCTATGTGAACTGCATCATGCATCATGATAGGTTGAGAATGTATGTTCATGCATCATGCTAATAGAAAGGAATAGGATGCATGCATTGAGTGAGGAAAATGTTAAAAATGAATGATAGAATAATATGGTGGACGGGCCTAATCTGGCAGCTAGTTTGCACACAGGAGGTTTGTTCCTAGCCTGGCAGCTAGTTTGAACACAGGAGACTAGTTCCTAGCCTGACAGCTACTATGCACACAAGAGGCTACTTGTAGTCTAGCAGCTAGTATGCACACAGGAGGCTATTTGTAGTCTGGCAGCTATTATGCACATTGGGAGCTAGTTGTGGTTTGGCATCTAGTATGCACACAGGAGACCAGCTCGACGAACGAACGAATTGTTAATAGGAAGTAATAATCGAACGAATGGCTTAATGAAAGGATTGGTTTGGGTAACCCCCATTCCAAATGGACTAAAGAGTGGCATTCATGTT
The DNA here is from genome assembly GCA_022433065.1 of Begonia loranthoides. Classification (NCBI taxonomy): domain Eukaryota; kingdom Viridiplantae; phylum Streptophyta; class Magnoliopsida; order Cucurbitales; family Begoniaceae; genus Begonia; species Begonia loranthoides. Next base: position 32,306,399 of record CM039471.1, on the reverse strand, counting down.
GCATTAAACCCTTTGGGTTTACAATTTACTTGTGGTGTAGGTATAGGTACTTGTATGCGTGAAAGAAATGCTCAAATTAGGAGTCAATGCAAAAGACGATAATCAGATAATAAAGTAGGGATGAAAGATTTGCAAGCGCGAGGGAGCTCGTGGCTTGCCATGCATAAAGGGGGTATAAGATAAAGAGTTGTAATTAAATTAAGTTTTTCGAAATTGTATTTAATTGTTTGAATTCATTTCTCAAACGCAGTATTTAACTGTTTAGTTTTTTCATTAAAATTTTTACACTTCCGCAATGTTTTAAATAATCCGCAGTGCTTTAACCAAATGATTTCATAACACTTCTGCAATATTTTATATCAATGGTTTTATTATTACGCTCCGCATTATATTAATTGGCTTTCATAATAAGTTTGACGAAAGGTCAATAACGATCCGGGTTTAGCGTTACGCTCTAATTTCATTTTATAAAAGAGTACTTTGGAAATTTTTAATTTCTTGCATTTTCAAGAAATTATGAAAATTCGGGTCGTTACAGACAAAGCCGAATGAAATTCACAAACCTTAAACTTAACAAAACCACAGTGCAGTTGACCAAGCACAACAACAATTAACCAGAAAGACCCCCCTAGGTCGACAAGACACAAATGCAGTTAACGAAACATATAACTTATGAACCTAGCAACCCATCAGTCGAGGAGACATACCTGTAGTCAAACAAACTTGACTATGGTAGACTAGGACCACTTGGTGTCAATAAGACACAACAGTGATCAACCAAAACCATACAACATCAACAAGGAACAACGGTGGCCAAGAGATGCTATGTAACAATCGACGAGGCAAAGTGAAGCTCAACCAGGACCTAGCAGCATTGACCAAACTCGATGACTATTAATCAATTACAAACTCATAAGAAATTGGCTCGAAATACAAAACTCAATCTAACCTAAAACCATGCCAAAGTTCAGGAATTTCCTTCAACAATGATAAGGAAAAAATGGAAGGGTCCGACACCAGGTGTAGGAACCCAATGAACTTGTAAACAACTCTAAAAACACGATAAAATACATTGTGCTGTCGACCAATCTTTCACCCACGGTCGACCCAACAGGTGTGATCCACCACATGAACAGTGGTAGTTGACTACTCTGGAGGACCACGTAGCTTTCTGGTTGACAAGCGCATTGCCCACACGATCTAGATCATTCAGGGTTGATCGGGCTCGTGTAGTGGTCGACTGGGACAACGTTCTGGGGCTATTTTTGATGGAAAACACGTCATTTTGTCTATTTTTGTAACAACCTAACTTTTTTTGTAGGTCAATTATCAGAGTATTACCAAGGAAGTTTTAGAGCGTTAAGTCTAGGGGTAATTCCATTAACATTTTCCCCGTATACACGATGTGATTGAAGGATGGGATAGTTAGGGCAATTCATCGTGTATTCAAACGTGTCATTTCATGAATTGTAGTTATGGGAAAAATGTTATGGGATAGGAGTTAAGTGGGAAAAATGTGAGAAAAGCTGGCCAAGGTGTTTTTGGATGCCTGTGGACAGCATTGCGAATGCGTTATGTCATCCGCAAGTGCATTGTATAACGTCCTCGCAGCTTGGGACGAATCTCAAGATGCGATGACTCGTCCTGACTTCACTGTGCTGTGAAGTTTCAGACGAGTCCAGATGACACTGCGGACAAGACATGTTGTCCGTAAATGCATTGTATGTCTCCCTTAGTCTAGGGACGACTTGGGGATGAGATTTCAGGTTTTGACTTCACTATACAGTGGAGTTGCGGTCGAGGTTCTGGACAATGCAGACAAGGGGAACGGTGTCCGCATCGAATCTATTCTAAACCTGGACAGTTTCGAATGAGTCCAGACGGCTGTGGACGAGTAGAGGCCTCGTCCGATTTGCCTCTGTCTAATTTTAGGACACTTTTGGATGACATGCGGACACTACGTGAGGACGCAATTTGGTATCCGCAAGTCACTTGTAGGCGGTACGGACAGGATGGGGACGCATCTTCCTGTCCGAAGCCACACTTTAGCTTGTGATATTTTAGCCTTGGGGACAAATGCGGATAAGACCTAGGCGTCCACACTCATCCAAAATAGCCTAGAACCTACGAATAAAATAGCAAGAGGGTGACTGAGAGAGAAGAGCCCGTGGGAGTGAAGGAGAGTTGAGTGAAGTTGTGTGGGTTGAGTGTTAAGTGTGGTGAGCTAATTTTTGAGCTGAGAGGAGTGAGCTCTATGTGAGGAAAGTGAGGAGTAAAACTTGGAGTGAGCTATTGTGAGCTGTGGAAAAGCTGTCCCTATTTTAGTGTTCTTCAATTTTGTAAAGGATTAAGGGTGTCTTGGCCAAGAGGAGGCCCTAAACCACAAGTGTGTGCGTGAGTTTAGTGTTAGTGTTCCTAAAATGTTTTCTGCCAGTTGCTAAAATTTTATTGCTAGTTGTTAAGTATGTTGTTTGCCTTAAAATGCTTATGGATAAAAATGCTTACTGGTAGTTGTTGAGTAGTTGTTTGGTAGATGAGTAGTTGTTTGGTATATGATAATGATTCCTATTACATTTCCTTGCTGATTTCCTTGGATGTTCTTTCGTTAATTAGCTTATGAATTGTATTCTGTGAATTTCGGTTAAGCTCTATGATGTCTCCTTTTGTTAATGTGCTCTGCTTAATTATATGTTAAGTGATGCAAGGGTATTGTTAGTAATGAAATGATAAATGAAAAAGGAGTGATAAAGGATTAAAGCATGAAACGAGAAACGCTCACAGTCTTATTAATTGTTGTTTAATTCCTCTGTTGTCATTACTTATGCATGCATGCTTAGTCTATTACTTTTTGTTACTTATTAAGCATGCAATTAATTAGGGCAATGCGCACCACATTAATTAATTAGCATTTTCAATACATTAACTAGCATGTTAAGTAGCTAACTAACATGTTTAATTAGTCTCTGCAAATTGATTAACAGCATGTTAATTAACTAGCGTAAGTAACTTCATTAGAAACTAAGCATGTAAATTAACTAGCATGTTAATGTTAATCAATTAAAACCGAAGTTGCAATTATTGTTCAAGCATGTTAACTAACTAGGAATATCATCTAATTAGATTTGAGCATGTTTAATTATTAATGAACTCTCTCACAAGCATGTTAGGGTAATTTAACTAATCTTGTAATCTAAGCATGAAATTAACTAATGATGTGAAATTAGTATGTAACCTGAGTAAGATAACAAACTAGGATATTTAAGTAATCGAAGCAACTAAACCTCAATTAGTTGAGGATGTAATTAACTAGGGTAACAGCAATGGTATGAGCATGAGCATGTAACTAACTAGAATAATTAACTAGACCTTGAACTTATTTAATAGCTAGAGTGACTAATTAAAAGGAGCATGAACTTGAGCATGTTATTTAGAATAATCAACAATAAGCATGCTAATTAACCAACATAAGTATGTAATTAATTAGAGTAATTAGAGTAATTAACAATTAGAATGAGCATGTAAACTAACTAGAATGATTAACTAAATAAGTATGTTAATCAACCAGCATGTTTCAATGGTAATTAATATTGTAAGAGCATGATAGTTAATTAGGATAACTAATTAACATGATAAATGCAGTTACTTCCTAAGAAAAACAGTTTAAATAAATTACTTGCATGTTTACCCTACTCGTATGCAATTGCTGTTCAATTCCATGTTGTACTTGCTTTCTATGGTGCACTGTTATCTCCCTCTATGTATGCTTTACTATCTTTTATATGCGCTTTCAATTACAGTTATTTCCATTCAATGCGCACTTCAATTATTATGAATGTTATGTTGTGAATCATGATGCATCATGTTGGGTTGAGAATGTATGGTCATGCATCATGTTCATAGAAACTAATAGGGAGTGCCACGGGGTGGTACACATACATGCATGTGAGAGGATAAACGATGAAAATGAGTAAAAACATTAAGATGATAAAGGTTTCTATGGTACCGTCAGCTTAGTCCGGCACAGGAACTGGAAAAGAAAAAGGAAACAATAATAATAAGACAATAAAGGTTTCTGTGGTACCGGTAGCTTAGCTCGACACAGGAATTGGATGACAACAGGAGTTTGTGGGCGGATGGGGTAGCGGGTCTAGTCTGCAACTAGCAGAAGCCCCTCCCTAATCGGGTGCGAGAGTTCTAGTTATAAGAAAAAGGCTAGGTCCGATCACTATACCATTCCAAAGGAAATCCTCCAATCACCAGCTCGATGTACGAGTGTGAACGAATGTAAAGTAATGAAGGAGTAAATGGCTTAATGAAAGGATCGGTTTGGGTGGCCTCCATTCCAAAAGGACTAAAGAGAGGCATTCATAATTGCATTAAACCCTTTTTCCTTACTAATTCTTTGGGCTTACAGTTGCATGTTGTGTAGATGTAGGTATGTGTACCTGGAATAACTGCACAGACTAGGAGTAACAAAAAGAAGAGCAAACAACTAAAAACAGGGATGGTGGATTGGCATGCGCGAGGGAGTTAGTGGCTGGCCAGCCATAAAGAGGGTAAAAGATAAACAATATTAATTAAATTAATTTTTTCCTAAATTTCTAATTAAGGGTTAGCTTATTAAAATATTTACGCTTCCTCAGAGTTTTGATAAACCGTAATGTTTTAGATAAATGATTTTGAAGTAGTGGATGATGGACTTGCACGTGCGAGGAAGTTCGTGGCAGGCCAGACATAAAGAGGGTAAAGGATAATATGTTTTAATTAAATTAAGTTTTCCAAAGTGTATTTAATTGTATGTAATTGATTTCTCCAATGCAGTAGTTACTCATTTAGTTCTTTTATAAAAATGTTAATGCTTTCGCAAAGTTTTGATAAACCGAAATGTTTTGGATAAATGATCTTATATTGATTACGCTTCCACAATATTTTATACAAATGGTTTCGTTATTTACGCTGCCGCATAGTTTTATTAAGTGGATTCTTATAAAAGCGAGTTTTATGAACGGTTGGTAGAGGTCTGGTTTAGGTGCGCTTTGAATTGCTTTTAAAAGTTTAAAGTTCTCACATTTTCAAGGAATTACAAAAATTTGGGTCGTTATAGTTGGTATCAGAGTAGAGGTTTTGTAAACGATTTTCTTGGTAAGCTGATTTGATCGTTTTTAAGACCAAGTCCATAGTTCGCTTGTTTTGTTTTACTGCATTTTAAATGAGCTCTGATACGTTTTGCTGGGAAAAATGATTTTTGGGAAAAAGTCAAACTAGTAAAGTAGCCTGCCTGCCAGCACGAGCCTCAATGTAGAAAATCTTTCATCACTCTGAGTATACTTCCTAATGCATTTCCTAATGTTTTACTAGCGCATGATTTCTGTGAATGCATTGTTAGGAGAATAACATGGATAGAGCGAGGAGTGGGAATGAGATAGTTAAGCAACTGATGGAGTACATGGAGGATCAATTTCAACTCATTGAATCTTTGATAGGAGGATTTAGGGAATTCAACAATAAGTTTGTAACACCTTGACTTTTTAATTTGAGTAATTATCGGGGTATTACAAAGAACGTACTTGTTAGATTATATATTGTGGAAATTAATTTAAATCAAAATAAAATAAGTATTAATTAAATTAAATTATAATATATTTGATTAATTGGGATTAAAATGGATTAGGATTAAAAAGGGAAAATTTAAAATAGGGATGGACCGGTTCACTAAGTGAACCAGTTTGTTCAAATTAAAAGAATGGCCTTGGCCATTCCTTCGCGGGCGAACTAGAAGATGAGAGAGGGAGGGCGCCAAAGAGAAGAGAGAACGAGGGAGAGGGAGACGACGAAGAGGACGGAAGGGCGACGTCGGGCGAGCAGACAATGATGACGCCGGCGAGCTGCTGCGACGCGATGTCCAGGTGAAGCGGAACGGCGATTTCGCAACTAGGGCTCGAAGTCGGAGCTCCTGTGGGCATGGCTTCCAGCGTCAATTCGAGGTATGGTGGATTGGGTTTTCCTCCTCCCTTGCTTTTCTATTGATTGGTTGTTGTCTGGAGGGTTGATTTGAAGGAAGAATCACTAATTTCCCATTTGGCAGTGGCTTCCTCGCGATGGCTAGGGGGCTTCGGCAGAGTGCAGAAGGTGAACCGCGACCCGGCTGCGTCCTAACTCAGTTTGCCCGGTTCAGTTAGGATTTGTTGTCTGCTAATGCAGACAACTCCAGCTAGGTATCGTACTCTGCATTTAATGGGTGTAAATACAGAGTGGGGAACACTCTTAAATGCTGGATGGATTCACGGGATACTAACGACTAAGCTCTGGAATTGTGCTTTAATAAAGTGGAATGCAGAGAATGTCTAGGGGCTAGCTAAAGAAATCCTCGGGTTACTAGGGGCTGGCTAAAGAAATCCTCGGGTGAGCTCCTGCGAGAAGGAAGAATGAAGAGGTTTGAAACTGGAACTGGAGCTCTCTGTTCCCAGTTGTGTGGGCTGCAATCTCGGGTGCCCTGTTGGTGAAATTTCCATTCTCTGCTAAGTTCAGGTTATAGTAGTTGTTATAGGGTTTTGGAGTACCGAAGAATAGCAATCTCTGTTAAGTGTGTTGTTGGGTTTTATACTCTGTGTATTGTTGTGAGTATTACGTTCAATTTATTATTGGATTTCAAACATGTTAGATAGGAACTCTGAATATTGAAATATATGGAAATGATATGTTGTTTGGGTTGTGTTATGTTAACTTCATGTGATAAATGGATTGTGGACAATGATAGAAATATGGATGTGATACACTGTTGTGGTAATTGGTTATGTCTAGATGTTGTTGTCGAGAAATTGTGTTATGCATTTTGATTATTATTGGCTGGATATTTCTAGACATTATTCTTGGACGTGGTTCGTGTTCTCTATTGGATTAATGTCCTGTCGTTTAAATAGTGTTGAATGGAAGAATCCTGTTATGTTGGAATATTCTAGTTGGTTTGGATATTACTGCTCTGTTGATTTTATTGGAATCATTGATCGTTGGTTATTTGCTAGGTTCTAATTGGTTAGGCTCTGTCAGTATGAACTGTCCATAGTAGATGTTGTTTCTATCAAATTAGAATAAATTGTTGCGATAGAAATATGCTCTGTTAATTATAGTTACGTAGTGTTAGTTGCGTGTTGTGATTGTTATAAACTAATAATGGGTTGAGACTTTTAATTGATTATTGAATTTGGACTCGTTATATGAATGACTATATTGAGATATAAGGAAATTTCTCTGTGAAACTTATTCGTGAATTATCAAATATTATTAATTTGCAATTTAGTTATAGCTTAAAGTTCGCTGTATTTTCGAAATCGAGCGATGATATGTTGAAATTGGTTAGTTAATCGGCTACATTGGATAATCTATTGGTCTAATTTTATGTTGGTTAATATCAAGTTTAATGTATTGTGCGAATACTGTGAGATTTAAGTGAGTGTTATGCACATTGATAAATGCTTTAAACGTTTGGCCGATTCAATTGTTGTTTTGTGTTAAGATGAAAGATAATGAAATGCGTTGGTTGTTGTTAGATATCTACTGTTGTCTTGATTTGGTTTATGGATAATGCTCTCTGTTTGACAATATACTATTGTTGGGTTGGACTAATATATTATGAATATCATAAATTAAGTCGTACATTGGTTAATAGTTAATGTCGTTGGTTTCATACCATTCTTGGATATTATTATCGGTCGTTGGCTTTGTTCAGGTACTTATTATGTGGTTGGTATTAGGTACAAAGAAGAAGAGAAGAAGAATAACGACAAAATACTAATGTGCCTTAAAGCTTCGAGATAAAGAAATGAGTGAGTTTTGGCCATTTGGAGGCCCTACCCACAAGTAGAGTGCGTGAGTTTTATGTCTAGTATACTGTGATTTCCTTATTGTTACTGCTGTAGTTAATTGTTAGCTAGTAGTAGATTCTTAGTTGATAATTGGTATTTCCCGTGATTATTAATTTCCTGCAATTTAGATATACTGCTATTTATTTCCTGGAATTACTTCCTTTTCTGCATCCTTTACTGCAAACGAATCCCTGCAAATTGTTAGTTATAATTGTGATGAATGCGAAATGGGTGAATGATAACGGTTAGGTGAAGTCTGGAAATAAGCTAAGAGCTTTACTTTTGTGATGGATGTTTATTTACTGTTTCATTATTAACTATAATGCTGTTATTTCCTTTGTTATTGTTCTACCATCATCTGTTCGTTTTACTGCTTAATCTATTATGCTTATTTGTTAACCAATTTAGTTAAATGTTAATTGATAAATGCTAAGTCTTTGAGTATGCTAATCACTTTAGTTAAAGGATAATCAATTGAGCATGTAAATTGGTTAATAAGTAACTACTAGCTTGTTTAACGAACCAACTAGCGTGTTAGATTAATTAACTAGCATGTTTAAACTAAATAACTTACATATCCAATCGCTAACTAGCATGTTTAATTAGCATGTGTAAATCAACCAGCAGCACGTTAGTGAACTAGAATAATTAGACTCAAGCATGTTAGCTAACTAACTTAACTAGATTAGACTTGAGCATATATAATCAACTAGTTTAATGATCGTAGCATATTTAATTAATCAGCGTGTTTAAATAACTAGCATGTCTAATTTCTCAAGCATGTTAATTAACTTAAATAATAATGATAGATAATGTAATGATACGCGCTTGATGTATGTAATCGATTAGGATAACTAATAATCGTAATTACTCATTAGCATGTTAATTAACTAAAGTAATTAACTAGAGTAATAATTGTAATTCATTCTTGAGCATGTAAATTAATTTGTATAACCAACGAGATTAATAATGGTAATTCGACTTGAGCATATTAGTTAATTAGGATATCTAACTAGAATGATAAACGTAGTTACAGGATATCTAACCAGCATAAAAGCATGCTTAATCAACTAGAATAAGAATTACCAATTTACAAGCATGTTCCCGTTATGTGTATGCATTCATTGTTTCAATTCGATATTGTACTTGTTTTCTATTGTGTGTAGTTATTCCATTCCATTATACGTTTTACTTTCGTTATGTGCGCAATTTCAATTACAGTTACTTTCTTTATGTGCACTTCAATTATTATATTAATGTTATGTCAGAACGCATCATGCATCATGATAGGTTGATAATGTATGTTCTTGCATCATGCTAATAGAAAAAAATAGGACGCATGCATTGAGTGAGGAAAATGTTAAAAATGAATGATAGAATAATAGGGTGGCGGGCCTAGTTTGGCAGCTAGTATGCACAAAGGAGGCTAGTTCTTAGCTTGACATCTAGTATGCACACAAGAGACTAGTTCCTAGCCTAGCAGTTAGTATGCACACAGGAGGCTGATTGTAGTCTGGCAGCTAGTATGCACACAGGAGGCTGATTGTAGTCTGGCAGCTAGTATGCACACAGGAGACCAGCTCGACGAACGAACGAATTGCTAATAGGAAGAAATAATTGAACGAATGGCTTAATGAAAGGATTGGTTTGAGTAACTTCCATTCCAAATGGACTATTGAGTGGCATTCATGTTGCATTAACCCCTTTTCCTTAGTAAGCCTTTGGGCTTACAGTTACTTGTGGTATAGGTGTAAGTACTTATACGTAGAGTCAATGCACAGACTTAGGAGTATCGAAAAGATAAACAAATATCAAAGTAGGGATGATGGATTTGCATGCACGAGGGAGCTCATGGTTGGCCAGGCATAAAGAGAGAAATGAGTAAACTGTTGTAATTAAATAGTGTTTAATTGTCAGTTTCTTTTATTAAATGTAATATTTTAATTGTGTAGTTCCTTTTATTAAGTTTCTTTCAGTAAATTAATTACGCATTTGCAACGTTTTATGTAAACGATTTATTTTACACTTCTGCATTTTATTATTTGATTTCATAATGAGTTTAATGAAAGTTCAGTAGTGATCTGAGTTTAGCGTTGTGCTCTGATTTCGTTTTATGAAAGAGTCTTTTGAAAATTTTAAATTCTCGCATTTTCAAGGAATTACAAAAATCCAGGTCGTTACAAAGTTCATGGACAACATGTTGACATGGCAATAAGTAGAGGAAGGGGAAGCAAGCACTAGGAGGGAGAAGAGGCCATTGGAAGACGAAGAGCAGAGGGTGAATGAGAAATGCCTTCGGTGGGATGCTACTACTGAGGGACCGAGATTAGGAAGGAGTCGTGCAAATGGTGTGCCAAGAGTCATTTCGATCCTTGCTTGGTAGGGTCGGGGCAATGTTACCGATGCAAGAGGAATGGACACGTCACCCGTCTGTGCCCCAATCACACTGTTGATGAGAGGAGAGAGTTCTTTGACTTACATGACGAGGGTTCACGCTAATGGACTTAGAGAGATGATGGTTATTTTGTGTCTGGATGTGTGCTCCTCTACCTTTTGGATGTAGTATGCTAGCGGGTGTACCTAATATTTTGTGAATGATGTAACTTGGATTCATAATATGGTTGATGAATGAATGATGAATATTCTGGAACTGTTTGGGATTTTATGCAGGATTTTAGCTTTGGGGGAGTGTTAAAACAGGGGAGACTCTGCCCAAATTTTTGGAAAATAAGTGAAAAGAAAATCCCAAGTGAGGATAGATCAATTAGATAGTTATCTAAGATCGCCTAGGTAATGATAGAGTAGACCAACTAGATAGATGAACGTGGTTGTCTATATTTGTTACGGGAAGGGAAAATCTTAAGGACGAAGCCGAAGGATGAAAATGAGTTATGAAGGGTAGTTGACTAAGAATGAGCTAGGTTAGATATCCTAGAAGGCCAAGAGGTTTGACGAGAGGTTCAAGGTTTAGTCTAAGTGTATAACCAACTTGGATTTGACGGTGGCTTTCGACGTAAGTGGAGTAATATTGGACTAGTAGTCGGTGGATGGTAAGACTTACGTCAGACTTGAATTATGTTCTCCATCTTAATTCAAACTCAATCAAGGTAACCAAGAACGTGACTGCACAACTATACGGCTGGAGCGGATTCAATCAGTTGAGCTTCTCCTGGAATGAGTATGGAAACAAAGACAAGAGCGGAAACATGAACGAAAACAGAAACGGGAACGGAAACGAAATTTCCATAAATAAATTCTGGAAATGGATACGGAAAGGGAAATGGAAACAGGAATGGGAACGGAGACATCAACGGGAATGGAGACGGGAAAAAAAATTGAACCCTACCGGAAACGAATACAGAGACAAAAAGAGAAGCAAGTTGGAACACGTCCTACTCAGCTATGTAGTGATGTAGTTCATAACTCGGGAAAGCTTGAATGGACGGATTTGAAGGTGGAGCGTACGTTCGAGTATGCCAAAGTCACGTAGTAAGAAGGATATGAGGGGTAGAATTGTATTGGGAATGTGAGTTCTACGTCAAGTTGGTGTTGAACTCACATTGAGTTGGTGGAAAAGTTGATGTGGAATGTCAAATTTAGGAGAAAAATACTGCGGATTCGGGAGTTGAGTGGCAACAATGGAGTATTTATTGGATCGAGACGATGATTGGATATAAGAAAGTTTCCATTTTGCTCTTGATGTTGAAGAATGGCTAGGATTAAGGCAATTCTTTTCTTAGAATTAATGTAATGAAAGTTGCGCAACGAAAGTGAGGAGAGTAAGTACGAGGTTTTGGATCGCATTTTGGTACAAGAGACGCGATTGGACTAAGTTAAGGGGGTAAGTATAGGCAAGAAGGGAGTAGATAGCCTAGATAAAATGAAGTATTAGGACCATTAGATGGGTCTACGTCATCAGATGGGGTAGCTAAGAAGAGATTTGATGCGTAGGTCGATTTTAGTGGGAGTTCTAAGAAGGGCAAATTTCAAGGATGAAATTTATTTTAAGGGGGAGAGTATGTAACACCCCAACTTTTTCAGTAGGTCAATCATCGGGGTATTACCAAGGACGTTTCGGAGCGTTAAGTCTAGTCTAGTGGTAATTCTATTAACGTTTTTCCTGTATGCGTGATGTGATTGAAGGATGGGATAGTTGGGGCAATTCATCGTGTATTCATACTTGTCGTTTTATGACATGTAGGTATGGGAAAAATGTTATGGGATAGGAGTTAAGTGGGAAAGATGTGAGAAAAGCTGCCCAGGGTGTTTTTGGACGCCTGCAGACGCGTTATGTCGTCCACAAGTGCATTGCATAATGTCCCTGCAGCTTGGGATGAATCTCAGAACACGATGACTTATCTTGACTTCACTGTGCTATAAAGTTTTGGACGAGTCCGAGCGACCCTGCGGACGAGACATGTCATCCGCAAATGCATTGCATGTCTCCCTTAGCCTGGGGACGACTTGGGGACGAGATTTCACGTCCTGACTTCACTATGCAGTGGAGTGGCAGAGGAGGTTCCAGAAGATGTGGACGAGGGGAACGGCATCCGAATCGAATTTGTTCGAAACCTGGACAGTTTCAGACGAGTCTGGACGGCTACGGACGAGTAGAGGGCTCATCCAATTTGCCTCTGTCCAATTTTAGGACACTTTCGGATGGCACGCGGACGCTACATGCAGATGCAATTTGGCATCCGCAAGTCACTTACGGAAGGTACGGACTGGACGGGGACGCATCTTCTCGTTCGAAGCCACAATTTAGTCTGTAATACTTTAGCCTTGCGGACGAGACCTAGGCGTCTGCACTTGTCCGAAATGGCCCAGAACCTACATTTAAAATAGCAAGAAATGATGGAAAATCAAAGAAAATCGCGAGATAGCCGACAGAATCGACCTCCCCTCTCCATGGGCAATGAAAATCGCCCTCCCAATACCTTAGGCCACCTCCTCTCTACCCCTATGGTGATCATGGTGTCCCCTCCATCCCAAGTAAAGCCTTCTTCCCTTCCTTCAGTCTTCATTCCTGCGGGAGTGAGCTCTAGAGAGAAAGAAGGTGACTGAGAGAGATGAGCCCGTGGGAGTGAAGGAGAGTTGAGTGAAGTTGGGTGGGTTGAGTGTTAAGTGTGGTGAGCTAATTGTTGAGCTGAGAGGAGTGAGCTCTTCATGAGGAAAGTGAGGAGTAAAGCTTGGAGTGAGCTGCTGTGAGCTGTGGGAAAGCTGTCCCTGTTTTAGTGTTCTTTTATTTGGTAAGGGATTAGTGGTTTTCTTGGCCAAGAAGAGGCCCTACACCACAAGTGTGTGCGTGAGTTTAGTGTTAGTGTTCCTAAAATGTTTTCTGCCAGTTGCTAAACAATTTACTGCTAGTTGTTAAGTACGTTGTTTGCCTTAAAATGGTTATGGATAAATATGCTTACTACTAGTTGTTGAGTAGTTGTTTGGTAGATGAGTAGTTGTTTGGTAGATGATAATGATTCCTGTTGCATTTTCTTGCTGATTTCCTTGGATGTTCTTTCGTTAATTAGCTTAAGAATTGTATTCTGTAGATTTAGGTTAAGCTCTGTGATGTTTCCTTTTGTTAATGTGCTCTGCTTAATTATCTGTTAAGTGATGCAAAGGTATTGTTAGTAATGAAATGATAAATGAAAATGGAGTGATAAAGGACTAAAACATGAAACGAGAAATGCTCACTATTTAATTAATTGTTGTTTAATTCCTCTGTTGTCATTACTTATGCACGTATGCTTAGTCTCTTACCTGTTGTTACTTATTAAGCATGTAATTAATTAGAGCAATGGGCACCACGTTAATTAATTAGCATCGTCAATACATTAACTAGCATGTTAAGTAGCTAACTAACATGTTTAATTAGTTTGTGCAAATCGATTAACGACATGTTAATTAACTAGCGTAAGTAACTTAATTAGAAACTAAGCATGTAAATTAACTAGCATGTTAATGTTAATCAATTAAAACCGAAGTTGCAATTATTGTCAAGCATGTTAACTAACTAGGAAAATCATCTAATTAGATTTGAGCATGTTTAAATATTAATGAACTCACTAGAAAGCATGTTAGGGTAATTTAACTAATCCTGTAATCTAAGCATGAAATTAACTAATGATGTAAACTTAGTATGTAACCTGAGTAAGATAACAAACTAGGATATTTAAGTAATCGAAGCAACTAAACCTTAATTAGTTGAGGATGTAATTAACTAGGGTAACAATAATGGTAAGAGCATGAGCATGTAACTAACTAGAATAATTAACTAGACCTTGAATGTATTTAATAGCTAGAGTAACTAATTAAAAGGAGCATGAACTTGAGCATGCCATTTAGAGTAATCAACAATAAGCATGTTAATTAACCAACATAAGTATTTAATTAATTAGAGTAATTAACAATTAGAACGAGCATGTAAACTAACTAGAATGATTAACTAAATAAGTACGTTAATAAACCAGCATGTTTCAATGGTAATTAATATTGTAAGAGCATGATAGTTAATTAGGATAACTAATTAACATGATAAATGTAGTTACTTCCTAAGCAAAATAGTTTAAATAAATTACTTGCATGTTTACCCTACTCGTATGCATTCGCAGTTCAAATCAATGTTGTACTTGCTTTCTATGGTGCGCAGTTATCTCCCTTTATTGTATGCTTTACTTTCTTTTATATGCCCTTTCAATTTTAGTTATTTCCATGAATGTTATGTTATGAAGCATCATGCATCGTGTTAGGTTGAGAATGTATGGTCATGCATCATGTTAATAGAAACTAATAGGGAGTGCCACGGGGTGGGACCTAAACATGCATGAGTGAGGATAAACGATGAAAATAGGTAAAAACATTAAGATAATAAAGGTTTTTGTGGTACTGTCAGCTTAGCCCGACACAGGAACTAGAAAAGAAAAATGAAACAATAAATAATAAAACAATAAAGGTTTTTGTGGTACCGGTAGCTTAGCCTGACACAGGAACTGGATGACAACGGGAGTTTGAGGGCCGATGGGTAGCAGGTCTAGTCTAAAACCCCTCCCTAATCGGGTACGAGAGTTCTAGTTACAAGAAAAAGGCTAGGTCCGATCACTATACCATTCCAAAGGAAATCCTTTAATCTCCTGCTCGATGTACGAGTTTGAACGAATGTAAAGTAATAAACGAGTAAATGGCTTAATGAAAGAATCAGTTTGGGTGGCCTCCATTCTGAAAGGACTAGAGAGAGGCATTCATAATTGCATTAAACCCTTTTTCCTTACTAAACCTTTCGGTTTACAGTTGCTTGTGGTGTAGATGTAGGTACGTATACGTGGAATAACTGCACAGATTAGGAGTAACGAAAAGAAGAATAAACAATAAAAAGCTATGGATGATGGACTTGCAAGCGCGAGGGAGTTAGTGGCAGGCCAGACATAAATAGGGTAAATGATAGTCAGTTTTAATTAAATTAAATTTTCCAAAGTGTATTTAATTGTATGTAATTGATTTCTCCAATGCAGTAGTTAATCATTTAGTTCTTTCATAAAAATATTAACGCTTCTGCAAAATTTTGATAAACCGAAATGTTTTGGATAAATGATCTTATATTGATTACGCTTCCCCAATGTTTTATACAAATGGCTTCATTATTTATGCTTCCGCATAGTTTTATTAAGTGGATTCTTATAAAAGCGAGTTTTATGAACGGTTGGTAGCGGTCCGGTTTAGGCGCGCTCTGAATTGCTTTTAAAAATTTTAAATTTCTCACATTTTAAGGAAATATGAAAATCTGGGTCGTTTCAATTTTCATCCTCGAAATGGCTAATACTCTTCCATAAACTTTAAATCTACCAACATAAACCAGAAATTTCCTCTGGATTCGAGCTTTCCAAGTTTAAATCCATAGCCAACAAAACACCAAACTTTAAACAACAAAAAAAGGTTAGAAATTGACATACTCTAGAAACATCTTTGCAAAAGACGGAGAATAAGATGACACAAACACAAAGCGAGTGGAGAAATGGTGAGGATTGCGCCCCCCCCCCCCCCCCCCCTTATTCTTTTTGTCTGCCCGCGACCATTCTTGAGGAAGAAAGAAATTTCTTCGTTTTATAAAATTTTTATTTTTTAAATTAATTAATAGGAGACAAACAAGGTCATTCAACTGGTTATAGTGGCTCGTATATCATCGAATTGATGTGGAGTCTCTGTAACACTCGAGATGTGACTTAACAAATTTTCTTGATAGAAAAAATATATGAAATTTGAAAACAAAAAGGCATCGGTTGGACCTAGATTTAAAGTATCAGTCAAAACGCTCTACACTCCTAAACAATACTTAAAACTGAGGTCATATCTGTACAACACTCTTTGGCTTCATGTTGTCCAAGCACAAAGCCCAACAAGAGAGAAATTCGAGATATGGTCCATACAACAACCGACACTTAAACACAAAGCGCACCTGAACCAAGACATCGAACACGAACCTGACATGCGTCATGTCCCACATGGACAATAGTGAACTTAACAAGGAAAAGAACTTTAACAAGGACTGATAACTGACAAGGCTAAAAAATCAACAAAATCTAGCGTGGTTGTAGACAACGGATGCTACCTAGGGCACTAGACTCAAAGGGATTTAACCAAGATTTCGGACGAAACACCAAAAGTCTAGAATCTAAAACTGACATTCACGAAAACAAACAAGCATTGGTTAAACCAAAAAGGTAAGACCACAAACAAGAGATAGCCAACTTTAGAATAGGAAACCGCACCAAGACACCCAACAAATTAACAAGGTCGATGTTAAAATCTTAAAACAATTTGACTTGGTCACCTAGCAATTTGACTTAGATGTAATTTACTAATTGAATCACTAATTAGTACAATTCAATTATCTTATTGCAAATTAGGTAATAATTTAATTACTAATTAATATAATTTAATGGCTAATTAGGTAATAATTCAATTACTATTTGGGTAACAATCAAATATTTTGAATTTTAAAAAGGATTTAAATTTTGAACTTAGGAATAACATTTTATTGGATAATTTTTTAATATGTACTTTTACATTTAAATAAATTTGTTAGTGAATTTCATTTTTATTGGTTTTTTCTATTTGATCCGGCTCCTAGATTTTAGAACCAAAAACCTAACCAAAATTTTTCATCTTTGAAAAGTAGAACTGAATTTCTGTTCCAATAACTTAGGAACTGATCTGAACCAGAAAAAAACCAATCAGTTCAGTTAGGTTCTTCTGTCCAGTTCGATTTTTGAACACCCCTAATTTATACTTAAACTTTTCGAGTCACTTTCGATTGAGTTCTACATGTAAATTTTAAATCGTTGCTGCATGAACTCAAGTAAACAAATTAGAAACTTAAATACCCATTTACAAAGGCATTTTCAATAAGAGTATAAACATATAACGAAATTCATTAATATACTATTATCATTAACTTAGATTTAGTATTTCATTAATTATGTCAATTATCGAAATAATTAAGTTTAATACTCATTAAGCTAACCATCTCTTTTTTTTTTTTATGATGACTAAATATATTCTCAGTTAATCATTTAAATTCACTTATTGTATACATTAAAGAACATGTAATTCCCTTTTAGGTGCATATACCAATAAGATTAACTACTCTCCCTTAACATATGTCAATAATATAATTCAAAGAAAATGGAATTCTCTCATTTTTAATACTCTTTCTCTCTCTTTAATATTTTTAACATCTGAAAAATTTTAGTTTACTGAATGTGAATAATGTATTAAATATGTTTAATAATGATATAATTTTATGGCTATTATGAAAGTGGATATATATTGTGAAAATGGATTTTATTGTGGAATGAACTTTATGGTGAATTGGATTATATTGTGGCTTGATTGTTGAATGTTATACATGTGTTTGGAATCAGGATTTTTTTTAGCACGGGTGCAAATGTTGGCATGTGTAAATGTGGATCTGAAGTGGGAGTCCACATATGTAAACACGAGACAACAAGAAGTTAAAAATGTGTTCGGGACTGGGAGATCAACCCATGAACAAATTTTAAAGTTTTAACTAAGATAGGTTTCGGTTGCCGGAGTGGTCGTCCAGAATTGCAATTTAGGTAGAGGCTAGAATTACACAGCGGATGTTTTAGCATCCGCAAGGTGAAACTTTTCTACGGAAAAAAATGCATAAGAGTGGTCAACCGAGACTTTAAATGCGGACAACCAGGAATACAAAATGTCACCTAGAATAAAATTCAATATAATGTTTTGATTGGTGGAAGGAGTAACTCATCATATGCACGTCCAGTTTGAAGTACACCTCCAACTTGAAGCTAGAGAAGGAGTTTTTTATTATAGAATAAGGGCTAGAAGACTTGGAATTAAAAAGGAAGCAATTGTCAAGAAGCTCTGAAAGAAAACTTTCTCTCCTCCTCTAAATTTTGAAGGTAACAAGAATTCTCTTTGTGATTCTTAAAGAAGTTGTTATGGTAGGAATGGAATATTCAAAGATGACAAAAATTTGGAAAGAAAACCTAGAATATATGAATATTAGATTGAAGTTCTAAAATGTGTTGTTTTAATCATGTGCATGTAATGAGCACTAAATGGTTAAGTAATGTACACAATAGTGGTGAAGATTGTGTATATTTGGAATTATGCATACTTTAAGTTATATGCAATTAAATAGATATTGATGAAAATTCTACTATGTTTAGGTTTTGCTATACAAAAAAATATTTCTAAGTGTTGGAACCACATTAGAAATTTACCGTCGACCACGGTAGACGTTAAGCCCAATTCCTCTCAATTCTGCATTTTGGATTTCTTCTTTGGAGTTGTGAAATTTTGTTTGAATTTGTTAAAGGAAAACTGTGTGTGGAAAGTGGTGGAATTTCACGGGAATTACAATGGTCACTGTAATTGAAAGTCATTGGTCTAGAGAGGTATAAAAATTGGATTTTTCCTTTTCATTTTCATCTTTGTTTGCTGGTGTTGGACTGGAATTTTGCAATGTCAAGTTAGATTGTTGATTTGGAAGTCTCTGGTTGATGATTTTGATGAATTCCAACATAAAATTGAGTGAATAACGTCGCTGGTATGAACGGCGATTCACAGCACTAGGAATGTCGAGTTGTGATGTCGATAGCCTCAACCTCAACCTCAGCCAAATGGTTGGTGACCGAGACTTCCAATCACGACCACAAACGACACCGACCATGTCGATGTCGTCTGCGTCCAAATTTCCCTTTGCGAAGGGACAGAGCCTCGGATAAAACTTTGTCCTCGTCTAAACTACAAACCGAACCAACAAGGTTAGACCTCACTTGGGCAGCAGTTCAACCTTGTGTGGGGCCCAGCCTGGCCCATCGCGGGCCAAAGAGTCCATGGTCTATTTGGGCCTATTTTGGGCCAAAATTTTGAGTTATTTTATCTAATTAATTTGGATTAATTTTAATAATAATTGGGAAATTAAATATATAAAAATTTAATCAAAAAATTTAATATCTTAATTTTTGGATAGGTACCCATATTTAATTAAAAACTCGTAGACCATTATATTTGGGCTATTTGAATTTTGGGTTTTAATCAGTGCAAGTCACTTTGAGGTAGAAATTTATTTTATTTACTGCATTGCATAATTTTTACAAAATAAATATTTTGAAACATGTCTCATATAAAAATAATATGTCTATTTTATGGCCGTTAGATTTTTATATTATATTTTATTTTTCACTATACACGTTTCAATTAAGCATGTAACAACCCAGTTTTTCTTTCTTAAAATGTGTCATTTTATAAAAGTGATTTATATCTAAAAACCAAATAAAATAAAAACTTTTACATAGCAGAAGACTTATAATTCTTAAAACCCTTTAAAAGACTATAAATAAAATTTTTTTTTCTTAAAATCCTTTACAACTTGGAAAATTCCTTTTATAAATCCCAGCAGAAGACTTTATAATGAAACAAAATATTTGAGAATACAATAATAAACCTTTATAAAGCTTGTTATAAAAATCTTTTTACATTTTTCTTTTTCCTTTAATCCTTAGCCTAGCCAGCCACCAAGTCTGGGATGCACAAATGTCTCATGAACTGACCCTAGCCTTGATATCACACATACCTACACCATAAGACTTAAGTTATGAGCCTAAGGCTCAGTAAGCAATATGAGATATGTAGTATGCAACATGCCATGCTCTTTAATAAAACATTTTCTCATTTAGTTTCTTTGTTCTTTTTACGATTATTTCTATTTTCTCTTTGGTATTCAACTCAAGTCTCAATCATTGGGGGACCAATCCACCCAAAGTCTAACCACGTCAACCAAGCCTCTGTTCATGAGTTTGAGTTCAATAACAAAACTTTAACTATTTACCATTTGAATGCAACTCAAACATTGAGGAAATAATTAAAACAAGGCCTCTATACATGGGGACCGTGTCCACCAACCCTCTATACATGAGTTGCATACCAAAACCTCAACTGATTACCTTTGTCTGCTTTGGTAGGGATAAGACAGATATCCACCACTATTATTTCACCTCATATATTTGTTCCCAGGATAAGACAAGAATCCACCTCTATTATCCTGGAACACGTCTATTTACATTTATTAAGCTTAAAATATATGTTGCATTTCCAAAACCATGCTTAAAATCATTTCTGTATCATTTTGTGAAAACCATGATGTGTGAATGTCTGTGAATGCATACAATTCTATATCCTCAATTTAATCCTCAAAAGCATGATCAATCAATATCATTAACTTTAACTTAAAGAACCTAATTTTAATAAACACAGCATCAAGCAACAAGCAGCAATATATCCTCGATCAACAGTTACATCACAACCTATTATATCTAATAAATACAAGCAACATATAAATCCTAACTCTTGCTATGTAGGTCTTTTGGCAAAACACAAATAATATCACTTACCTGGCATCCCCAGGAAGTAATAGCACTTAAAGTTATCCTTCACAATACCTTCAAAATAATAATCTTTAATCATCAATACTAACTCTCCAATAACTTACTATAGTGTTCTATAAACCATAACATTTAACAGTTCCAACATTCACAAACTGTTGAATGACGAGAGAGCAATTTGACAACACTATTCTCAATACCAAGACAATAACAGGATGTAGATCAATCAACCTTTAGCATTAAGAGTTAACATCATACTTGATTTCTTGACCTCATCATCTAACAAGATTATTAGTGAATGAAACGTAATTATCCTAACATGTTTTCACATTACTGAATTCCAACATAGTAAACAACTTTTGGAGGACAATAATTTCACTCAACCGAACAACACTCCACATAACCGTAATTTACAGAGGATATATCCAGCATCTCCACATGCTCTCCAACTTTACAATTTATCAAAGAAATAAACTAATGAAGAATAACTTTACTGCTTCAACCCCAAATAACAGAATAATTTCAATATCCAAGAAGCATCCCTAAGCTTAACCAAACAGAGGAGAGCATTGAGTATATTCAATAATACACTTAACAAAACCAAATCTTCAACAATGGCTACTAGCAGTAATACCCAAACATACAGAACTAAAATCAAACAACAAAGCATAACGTCTATCAATCTTTCATCCTCTATTCTTCACATATTATTCTCATCACTTAAATAGGGAGCATAAAACAAATCAATCCAATAGTTTACCAATACAGTAATCGAATAGAGAGAAATTATCACAATCCTTATGCATATCGTCTGAAGCAGTAAACAATAGGGAAGAGAATTGATTACCTGAAAAATTGAGAAGAACAGAGAACTCCACTTTCTCCTTCTTCTTCTTCTATAAGCTCTTTCCTTCTGCTGCTCCTTCTATCTACTTCTTCTTTTCTCTTTCTCTTCCTCTCTTTTTCTTTTTGTCTTTATTTCTCTCAGCCCTTTCTTTCTTCTCTGTAATCTCCAGAACACACACTCTCTCTCTACTTCTTTTCTCTGCTTCTCAATTTCTCCCGCGGCTATCTCTCTCGACTTCTCTCACTCTGTCTCTTTTCTCTCTGTCTTTCTCCCTTGCAGAACACTCTGCTTTCCCTTCTCCTTTCCCTTTTCTATTTTATCAGCAGTTTCCCAAATACGCATCACATATTCCTCAAAAATCTCACCTGACCCTCACATGAAATGTCATCTATAAAGGGGAATGAGTGGAGGAAGCACAGGAAACGTTGCCTTGGGATTAAACATTTTTCTTTGGTGACCGAAAAATCATGTGGAGCCGGTTGATCATATGATTGATCGGTGCAATGTTAAAACTTGTTTCTGAATTTTCACATGGAACAGGTCAATCACAGGATCAACCAGTCCACCATTCTTGCCAGAGGTTGATCCTAAGATCAACTTGTGCCACTTCGTCGCCTGCTATTTTCGCCACTGCCATTTTTTTGTCCCTTAATCCTTTATTTCCTTCACTAATTTAAAAATCCTTAAACAATAATCCACCCATTATCTCCATAATCATATAATAAATCTTCAATCCTCATTCTAATAAACGTCACTAATTATACCCAAATTTATTACATTTACCAAACGTATTTAAGGGTAATATAATCTACAATAAAATCACTCCATAATCTCCAATAATTTACAATTATTTTTATCCTTAGTTTAAGTTTAATTTTAGGTATTACAAAGAATGCATATAAATATTTTGTGGATCAACTCAATCATGTGAATCGAGTTCGATCGATCCGGTTTGGAGTCTGTTTTACTTTACACACATTCGATCATTGGAGGATGTGTTTGTTTGTTGTTCACTAAAGTAATGGGATAGCTGTATGTTCCATGTCCTTGTGCACAAAACCATAAACTTGATCAGGGTATTTATGTAGTTTTTGCGATCGCCGACCATTGTTTTTATTTTGTTATATGCCTATGACATGGTGTGCATGGAGTCCGTGAATGACTCCATTTTCACTGAAATTTTCATTTAGTACAACAATATCCTATTTTAATTACGTTCCAAATATTAATAGGTTGTCTTAAATGCATACCCTTTTGAACAAAGTTTTCTAAAATAAATTTATAAAATTCGAGTTTTAAATTCATACATGCTTAAATGATATTTCAAATAAATCATTGTAAATTTTATATTTAATCCCTATTGAGTTTAGTCAACTCACCCCAATGACACATCTTTAGGGTTTTATCAGTAAGAAATCCAGTTTCTGATTCGTGACTAAATTCGGCAAAATTAGTTTCAATATTTTTAATAATTTTCTCTTGAGAGACTTGTAAGATAAACTTCATTATTAATAAGTTCTAATTCCTTTATTTAATTTGCACACAGTTATTTCATTTTGGATTATATTACTTTGCTATGTGATATCACTTCTTGGACTTGTTAAGCTCATGTTTGTTGGGCTTAGGCTTGAAATTTTTTTTAAGTCTTTTACTGCTAATTAATAAATTTAAAGTAATAATGGATCAGATGATTCAGTTCTTCGGGCCAGATCGCCCCCCTGTTCTGTCTGGGTCCCTTGCGGGTCATGATAGTTTTAAATTGTATGTTATCACAAGTTTGGTATGCTAGGAGTTATAGAAGATAATGATTCCTTGTGTTGCACAATTTTTAAATAATGGTTTGAATGGTATACACTCATGTTCATGCATCATGCTTTCAAGAAATGAAACGAAAAAGTTTACATGCATATATTTTTACAAAGAAACTGAAAATGGATAGAATAAATGTTGATAGACATTGTGAGATGGGGTTGAGTGACTGTCCTATTTAGGAGAACCAGATGATGTATCTCATCCTTGGAGGGATTGAGTGACAGTTTTACTAAAGAGGACCAGATGATGTATATTTTTCTTTGAACCGTGAATCTCCAACGTCTGGACTGTTATGTGACTGAAAAAAGAAAAACTAAAGTGAAAAAGTATATTTTAATGAGACTGCATAACATGATCTTCACATTTTTATATCTATTTTATCTCTTACTAGGCATTAGGCTCAGAAAAATCTTGTGATGTAGGTGAGAAATATTACCAAAATGATGGAAAGGTGGACTGATAGCATTGGACTACAACTAAAGGATTATAGCTACATCAATCACCTATGTTTTAACAACCTGATCTTAAGATTTCGATAAACGATGTAATCAAACTTTGAAGGAAATATATTGACGTAATTTATAAGTATGGATATCATCCATGTACGTGTTAAGTTGTGACTCGTAATTTTGTGGAATCTGATTCGAATGAAAACTTAGTAAAAAATGCAACAGAGATGAATTTTGGTCTGTTTGGACGCATGCGGACGCCCTTGCAGACACGAAGTCTTGTCCGCAACACACCTAGAACATTGCCCAAAACCTTGGGACGACTCAGGACGTAATCTAGCTTCCTAACCTCACTGTGCTGAGATATTGCGGACGCGGACGGTGCGAATGAGAATAGGACACGTTTGCATCGAACATGTTTAAGTCTGGGGATTTTCGGACGCTTGCGGACGACGGCGGACGAGGTAAGGCCTCGTCCGAATTGAATCTGTTCAATTTTTGGACACATTCGGACGATACATGCGGACGCCAAACGGCGTCCAAATGTTTTTATGGATGCTACGGACGAGAAGGGGACACCATTTCTTGTCCAAAACCACAATTTTTGCCTAAGGAATTTGGTCTTGCGGATGAATTGTGGATGAGCTCAAGTCATCTGCACTCGTTCGAATTGTCCCAGTTCAGCAACAAAATAACTTAAAATCATAGCAAAAATGACATGGAACCAATGGAAACGTAGCACGATGCCTCTGACTCCCATGATCCTGACCAGCAGAGGATGCTTCCTGCAACTCCCTCTGCCCTGGTATGAATTGTTCCCCAAGGTGAGCCTATTTCTTCAGTATTCATCCCCTTCTTCTTAGTTGTTCTTACTGGAGAAGGTTTCTGCGAGGGTTGCTATTTGGAGCTAAGAAGGAGGCTTCTGTCTGAGGGAGAAGAGTCTTAAGGATAAGGGAATGGTGTAGTCTTGGCCAGGAGGAGGTCCTACACCCAAGTAAAAGTTGTGTGCGTAGTAATTTCGTTTGTAGCAAGTCTCTGATTCCTTTGTTTCTGTGGTTTTTCCTCAAGACACTATTTCTAATAAATTTTTTCCCACTGCCTTTAGATGTTTACCTTGTAGTTGCTCTCTGGATATATATATATAGATATGCATCACTGTAGTTTCACTTCTCTTATACGATTTAATGCTTGAGTTATAGTTCTGGATTGAATGATGTTAAAATGAGCAGTAGAGAACCTTGAACTAAGGACTTCATAGTAATCCTTAACGACCAAATGGACTGGACTCTGTAGCTTTATTTAAACTGTATAATGTCGCTCCCTTGTAGGGTTTTGTTTTGTTTTGTTCATGTTTCCTTCTCTGCATTAACTAGTCATTCGGTTGTTTATGTACATAGCCTCTATGTTTATTCATCAATCCGTGGTTCCTCCATAGCATCACCCCGTTGTGTCGCTCTCTTTTTATCATCAAGAAGCATGAATCTGAAATTGTTCCATCATATTACCAAGCACGTTTAGCGTTCGTTTACTGCAGTTTCATTTTAGTTGAATAAAAGCATGATAGTGTTCACTTACTGTTGTTACGTTTAGACAAGAAGATGATTTTTACTACCTTGTCTACTATCTTCTCGCTGCTGTTTATTATCCAGTTAAAAGTATGATTTCGTTGTTTCGTTCTCGATATATTCGTTGTTGTGATTATCATTTTGAAGCATGATCTGCTATTCGCATTGATCCACTTTTCACTGTTGTATTAGTCTAATGAAAGCATGATTAGTTTCCATATGCTACTATTTCATTTCAGTCATTTAGAAATATATCTCCTATGTTTCATTTTCGATTCATGTACGCTGCTATTTTTAGAATGTATAAAGCATGTTTCGCTGAATGTTTTATCCTTGTTTTCTGCTGAACCTTAGTCGATTAATAAATATGTTCTGTTGCCCTACCTTCGCCCCATTTATTATTTCATTTTGCTGTTTATCCTTAATATAGAGGCATGACTCGCTATTCGCTTTGATTCGTTATGTCCTGCCACACTAGTCGAATAAAAGCATGCTTCGTGTCTAATTACTACCGGTCCATTTTAGTTGTTGAAGAACATATTTTCTCTGTTTCATCTAGTATTTCTCACTGCTGTTATAGTCAAGTAAAGGCATGTTAGATGTTTTAATTTGCTACTATTACAGCTGATTAAAAAGCATGTGACCTGTTTCTTAAATTTTCTGCTGCTACAGTCGATAACAAACATGTTTTGTCATCTTAAATCGACCCTGTGCACTGCTATTTTCTATTATTTAAAAGCATGTTACGTTGTTCTAAATTGACAAATTGTTCATTATTCTGCACTGTTGTTACTTTCATTATGTAAAAGCATGCTCTGTTCTTGTTTTATTGGATGATATTAGTATGCCTGACTTTCATTCCATGGTTATGCGCTGTTGTTACTTTCGTTATATAAAGCATGTGCTATTATTCATTTTATTCATTAATTATTGTTAATTCCTCAAAGCATTGTCATTTACTTTCCATGTATGTGTTATTTAATTTGAAAGTGTTAGGCTGTATCCATGTTAATAGAAACCAAGTAGGGGGTACCCCCTCGGGGTGGTACCCACATGTATGAGTGAGGAAAATGCTAAGAAGAAGAATGTTTCAGGATGGGCGGGATACGCCCATCCCTGAAAGAAACCCACCGGCGAGATATGCCGGAAGGGAAGAAACCCTAAAGGCGGGATACGATAGAAGGGGAGGAACCTTGAATGCGGGATACGCCGGAAAGGGGACAAATAGGGAGTTGGGGTAGATGGGTAGTTCGGATCTAGCCTAGCAGCTAGGATATACCCTCACCAAGTCGGGAAAGGGACTAGTATGCACATAGGAGGTTAGAAGCCGATCAAACTAGGTCATCTCAAAGGACAACCTCCAATCTCTAGCTCGAAGTACGAGTAAAGAACCAAGAACCACTTAACGTAATAAAAGAATTGGTTTGGGTGGCCCCCATTCCAAGAAGAACTAAAAAGAGAGACATGCATAATTGTTTTCCCCCATTTCCTTACTGGGTGAAAGCTCATGTCCATAGTTTTGGTGTAGGTAATGAAGTAATTCTTCCAGGAGCGAAGGAGGCCATTCCCGTGGGGCCTGTGGTAGATCCGGAGGAGACACCAGAGGAGTAGTAGTACGACATCAAGAAAAAGGATGAGAAGTAATTTTGTAAGGGCTAACGTCAAGATGTTTTACGAACGTTAATTTAACCCTTTTAGAATCCTCATTCAGGATATTATTTTGGGAACTACATCTTAGACTTTTATTAGTGTTTTTAAGTGATGCTTCAATTATGCTTCCGCTAAATTTATAAATCGTAGTTTTCCCCGATTTAATTAACTGTTTTAATAAGTTGGTATCGATCAGATTTTAGCACTCTAATACTCTTTAAAAGATTTTAAGAGGAAAATTTAACATCGAAACTTGTTTTTAGTAAATTTTAGCGTATCTTTAAAATGATTAAGAATCTGGGTCGTTACAGTTGGTATCAGAGCAATACTACTACTAGTGCGTCTCACTGCGGATAACCCAAACTTGACGGGTAATGTCCCTTGACTATAAGTTTTCCCTTGTGTTTTTAGATTGCCTATGAAAATTAATTGCAAAATAGTAGAGGAAATGTATAGAACTGTAGTAAGTTTTTTCCCTTATGTTATTGAAATGTTTATTTAAATTGACTGTACCATAGCGTAGAAACATATAGAACTGTGACTACGAAATATACTTCCCTTAATAATTTTCCTTAAACTTATTTGTTTGCAATATAATGTGGGTACTTAGGAGATTATAATGGCCAGAAGAGGAAGAGGACGTCTGCCTGGTGTAGGAGATGTACCCTAGGCACCCAATCGTCATGAGGATCATGGTCGGGACGAGACCTTGGAGCGCTTGGCAGAAATTATAGAGCAACAGTCACAGCAGATCGAGAGACAGATGTAATACCCTGAATTTTTAAGTGGGTTGACCATAGGGGTATTACCAAAGCGTGTTTGGAGCATTAAGTCTAGGGGTAATTTTGTCAACTTTTTCCTTGTATACGTGATGTAATCGAAGTATTGGAGTTGTGGGAATATTACATGGCGTATCTATACGTGTCATCTCATGACATGTATTTATGGGGGAAACATTATGGGATAGGAGTTAAGTAGGAAAAATGTGAGAAAGGCTGTCCAGTGTGAATATATCCCAAAATTTTATATCAAATTTAAAAAAATGATAAATTGGAAATATTCAAATTTTTCGAATAAGTTATCGGGATATTAGGAAGACGCAATCCATATTTTATAAAAGGTTAAATTAAAGTGGGATTT
Source organism: Begonia loranthoides (assembly GCA_022433065.1). Lineage (NCBI taxonomy): Eukaryota > Viridiplantae > Streptophyta > Magnoliopsida > Cucurbitales > Begoniaceae > Begonia > Begonia loranthoides. Next base: position 32,278,148 of record CM039471.1, on the reverse strand, counting down.
AACTTAAATTAAAGTGGGATAGGATTTAAATTAAAGGAAATGGTTTCAATTAAATGGAAAACCATTTAATTGAACCCGGTTTATTTTAATATGGCCTTCGGCCATTTGAAGAGAAAAGAGCGAGAGAGATGAGACGAGATGCAGAGAGGGAGATCGGGACGAGAGAGGGTGAGACGACAGGCGACGAGTTCGGACGGCAGAGGCTCGGGCTCGATGCGCTGACCGGCGAACGAGCAGCGGCCGGCGACGATGCGGTTTGCTGCTGCGATTGCGGCCGGCAGAGTTGTCTGACGGAGTCCGGCGAGCTCGCAGGTTGAATCGAGGAAGCTCTGTCAAGGTAAGTGTTCTGTCAATTTTTGATTTCTTCCCCTGTATCCTGCCTTAGACGAATTGAAGGCTGGATTGTGGTTGTGAGTTGATTCGGGCAGTGACAAATTGGTGATGGCAGGGCTTGGTTCATTGGGAGAATTGGTTGAAGTTCAGTCCGGTTGGTCCACCAATTGAGCTGAGTGTTCCGTACTTTGGCTGGCACAATAAGGGATGTCCACGTGGCTCTCTTCTCTGTTGACCCAGGTGTCCAGCAGTATACGTCTCCTCGGTTATAAATGAAGCACTGAAGGGTGGTAGAGATGTATTATGGGTGTCCTGTTTCTTCTTGGGTATTTAGTGTTCTGGGTGTTCTGCCTTCTCGGGTGTGCTCTCTATGAAAGAAGCTTAGAGCATAAACAGAGGAAACAAGAAGAAGAAGAGAACAGGTGTTGGCAGAAGAGGATTGGCAGAGTATTGCAGGGAATTCTTTGGTGAGGACTGGAAAGGACGAGTGTTCTTGAAGTAAAAAGGATTCGATTGTCAGGTAAGGAGATCCCTCCTTGTTTTCTGAATTATGTTATGTGATGGGTTGGATATGTCTATTGTGAAGGTTGAAATTGTGCTCTGTTGCTTGGATATAGAATGTTTCTTTCGAAGGTCTGATGCTTGGTTGAAAGTGCATAAAAGCTCTATTAATTTGACTGATGTTGCAGAACTAAGACTTGTTTGTTTGTTATTCCGTTGTCTCTGATGATTGAGATTAAATTGTGAAATTATTGCTATGTTTCAGTAAAAACATAAGCAATAAAGCTATCATGAATAGATGGAATAAAAATATTTTACAAAATCTGGACATGGTTTTCTAGTAGTTACTGTTTGTTAAAAATAATTGAGGAGAACCGTATTGGGTTGTTCTGTTTGAATGTTGTGAGTATTATTGGACGTTTGCTTTGATTGTGATTAATTGTTAACATTGATAAAAAATGAATGGATGAAAGTTGAGTTGGACATTAATGGATATTTAGCTAAATTGCGAAAAGTGAATAATGTTTTGTACATCATTATCGGTTATAAGTCTCGAATGCTTAAGGAAATAAAGTATTCACTCGATAATTTTATGTTATGCATTAGATGGTTCTCTACTCTGCTATGGAAAGTATGGTTCATGTTTGGTTTTGTAAAGTTAATGTATCCTGATAGATTGATGGAATGAGCTGCATTGTGAGTTAATTGAACCTAACAGATTGATGGAATGAGCTACATTGTGAGTTTACTATTTCGTTATATATGTTAAGATCTAGGAATTGGTAATGGGATGTATTAAGTGATAAGGTTTAGGGGATTGTGTTATTAATGCATAGTTGTTATGGTTTTGAAGGTACGAAGAAGAGAAAAGAAACAGAAAGGCGTTATGGACGCCAGGTAAGTTGATATTGATTGTGTTTTGGTCTTCGGACCCTACATTGCAAGAATTAGGATTGTATGATGTGTGTTTACTAGATATAGGTTCTTTTAATGATATGTTTCTTAGCCATGTATTGCATATAGGATTGTATGAACTCACGTGCATAGTGTATGACATAATAATCTATGTAAATAGGCATGTGGGGGTTCGGGTGATCGGTGACACTTCCATATAGTAGCTACGTGGAAGCTAGGGTTCACCTTTACCTGTTCTGAAATCCCCAACGTTCTCGAAACAAAAAGTACATACGGCATGAGGAAGACCATGATATGTGTAATTATAGTTAATTGGCCAATTCTTCCTCATAGTCCCATGGTGTTTGTCATGTATGTACTCCTGAGTTAAATTGCATCGTATGATCATGCATATCATTTGCACTTCACTTTATCACTTGCTGAGCATTAGGCTCATTAGTTAGGTCTTGTGATGTAGGTACGAACGAGCAACAGATGAACAGGTTAAAGACAGTTGATGAAGGATTTGTACGGGGGGATCTTGTGGCTGGCTGGGCTAGAGAGTTAAACGGAAAGAAATGAAAAAGGGTTTTGTAATTTATTAATTACTCTTTAAAGGTTTTGTTTTTCTTCTGCTGCATTTCATACAAATGATTTTAATTATTTATGCTTAAATTGATAAAGATGAAAGTAAAGAAATAGAGATGAAAGTAAAGAGTAAAGGTGAAAGTAAAGAGTTTTAACGATTGCATTTTACAAAGAAAAAGACTCTGATGTTTTACGAAAAGAAAGTTTTGAATTTTATGTATTTTAAAAATACGGAATGTTACACAGGGTGTTTTCAGATGCCTATGAACGACACTGCAGACGTATTATGTCATCTGCAAATGCATTGCATTACATCCCGATGTTTGGGATGAGTCTGGGGACGCGAAGTATTGTCCTAACTTCACTGTACTGTGAAGTTGCGGACGAGATCCTATACGATGCGGATGAGTCACATCGTCCGCAAATGCATTGCAAAGTCTCCCTTAGCCTGGGGACGACACTTAGGACGAAGTTTCTTGTCTTGACTTCACGGTATAGTGGAGTAGCGGACGAGGGTCTAGATGAGAGGAGTAGCGTCCGCATCGAATCTATTCTAAATATGGATAGTTTCAGACGAGTCCGGACAGCTGCGGATGAGTTGAAGTATTGTCTTATTTACCTCTGTCTGATTTTAGGGATAATTCGGACGACACACGGACGCTACTGTGAACGCAATTTGGCGTCTGCAAGTTACCTGCATACGGTACGAACAGAATGAGGACACCTTTTCCAATCCGAAGCCTCAAAATGGCCTGTGAGATTTTAGCCTTGCGGACGAGGTATGGACGACACCTATGCGTCCAAAATAGCCCAGACCTACAAATTAAATAAGAAGAAAATCAAAGGAAATCGTAGAAAAATCGATGAAATTCGACAGAGTGCAACCCGTCGCCCACCCTCCAGCTCGGCGTCGACCTCCTTGCCCCCCCTAGCCATGAGTTTGTCTCCCTTTCCTTCTAGGTATTTACTCTTCCTTTTCCTTCATTGCCCACTTCCTGCGAGAGAACTTGAGAGAGAAAGAGGTAGTGACTGTGAGTGAGGGTGAGGAGCCGAGAGAGAGAGCTCTGAGAGTGGAGTGAGTGAAACTATCAACTGTTGGAGCTGGAAGCTGGAGCTTATTGGAGATGCTGGCTGCCGTGAATGGAATTTGTTGTCCTTGTTTTAGTGTCTTCAAATTAGTAAGCATTTAGGGGTGTCTTGGCCAGAGGAGGCCCTGCACCACAAGTATGGGTGTGTGAGTTAATTAAATGATGTAAGTTTAGTGTTAATATTAGTGAAATGCTTACTGTGAATGAATGCTTAATGTATGTTAGTTGTTAGCTAAGTGTATGTTACTTTGGTAAGCATGTTGATTGCCTTGTTTACTGCTAGATGAGTTCCTTGTTAATGTTGTGTAGATTTATACTCTGTGATGTTTCCTTTGAATGGCTATTTGGGTGTTTTGTTTTCACTGCTCTGTGGCGTTTCCTGCTTTAGAAATTGTTAGGACCGTGATTTTTGATGTTGGTTGATGGGTGATTATTATGAAGTATGTTGAGGTATAGAGTAGTTGTGATGAAATAGGAAAGGATAAGCCAAGAGATGAGAATGCTTTAGTGAATGGATTTTCCTATTATTCTTGTGGTTTATTCTTTTACTGCGTTTAGTTACATTTCTCTGCATCTTTCCCCATATAGGCATATTTTGCTTGAATTTCTAGGGCTATTTTCCTGAGCATGTAATTACCTAAGTAGTATAAGTATATTAATTCATTTAGTTTAACAAACCAACTAAGCTAATCAAAGCATGAAAACTGGTTAGTAAAACAAAGCATGTAAATGAAAGTAACTAGGATTTCTAATCAACTAGGTGATATCCATGTTAAGTAACTAGTTTAACCAATTAACTAGGATGTTACAGGAGTAAAATCGATTAACAGCATGTTACTTAACTAGGGTAATTGATCAATTAGTTTGTTCATTTACTTGAGCATGTTAATTAATTAACGTAATTAATGAACTCCACGCAATTATACGAGCATGTTAATTATCTAGAACAATTAGCTAAAGTCACCTAATATCAGCATGTTCAATTAGTAAGCATGTTTAATGCTAATGTCAATGTGTTGAATAATTGATGCATGTTAATTAACTAGTTGGTTAATTAGTAATAATACTCGAGCATGTGTAGTCGTTAATAATCTTAAGCATGCTAATCAACTCATTTGCATAACTATAACTGTAATTAAGCATGTTAACAACTAAACATGCAAATTACTAGAGTAATCAATTAGTAAATTACCTTAACCTTGAACATGTAAATAATTAGAAGGATAAATTATTGGCATGTTAATGAACTTAGATTTGCATGTTTAACGCAATCAACTACCAAAGCATGTTTAAATCGTTTAGGATGACTAATTAAAATAATTAATTAGAATGATAATCGTAGGGAGCATGTAAATTGACTAAGAACATGTAAATCAATTAGGGTGACAATGACTATATTCTATTTCTTCGAGCATGCTTTCTTTGTTAAATTCATCGTATATTGCTCTGCTTGGATGTTCAACTGATATTACCTGCTTTGGGTATAGTCGTGTTATTAATTGCCCTTATATGAGCCTTCTATTTCAGCTATTTTACTTTTTATTCAATGTTATTTACTTTTTTTATGCGCACTTCACTTATTATGAATGTTATGTTATAAAACATCGTGCATCACGCTAGGTTGAAAATGTATGTTCATGCATCATGTTAATAGAAAGCCTAGGAAGTGCCACCTTGGTGGTGGTAAGCAAGCATGCATAAGTGAGGTAAAAAGTTAAGAAAAAGTAAATAAGAAGAAGGGAATTGAGAGTTGATGGATAGTGGATCTAGTCGGCAATCTAGGCGTAGCCCCTCCCTCATAGGGTACAAGACTTCTAGATGTGAGGAAAAAGGCTAGGTCTGACCACTAGGCCATTGCACAAGAAAAACCTCACAATTCCAGCTCGAAGTACGAGTATGGAATAATGGAATAATAGAATAATGGATCCCATGGGATCAAAGAAAGAAGTAAAGTAATAAACAGATTAATGACTTAATGAAAGGATCGATTTGGGTGGCCCCATTCCGAAAGGACTAAAGAGTGGCATGTTGCATTTCCCTTTTTCCTTACTAAGCCTTCGGGCTTACAGTTGCTTGTGGTGTAGATGTAGGTACTAGTACACTATGAGGAATGCACGGACTAGGAGTAGCAAAAGATGAACAACAACATAAAGAGCAGTGGAGGATGGATTTGCATGCGCGAGAAAGATCGTGGCTGGCCAGGCATATAAAAAGGATAAAAGAGAGCAGTTTTAAATAAGTTAAGTTTTCAAAGTTGTAATTAAAGTAATTAGTAAGTTGTATAAAAAGTAGTATTTCAATTGGCTAGTGTTCCTTTCTTAAACTATTTATTTACGCTTCCTCAAAGATTTAAATAAAGGATTTTCATAACGTTACTGCACAGTTTTATTGAATGAGATTTTTATAAGGAGTTTTATGAACGGTTGATAGCGATCCGTATTTAGGCACTCTCTAATTTGGTTTTAGAAAAAAAAGAAATTTCAAATTTTCACGCATTTTGGAGGAATTACAAAAATCTGGGTTGTTACAACATAACTGGTTTATGGAGCAGCAGTCGCGTTATATGGAAAGGTTCATGAGCCAGGACAATGAAGACGGTAATGGGAACCACCTAGATATGCAGTTACAGCCAGTTCAGAGGGGGGTTGGATGGGAGAGATTCTAAAAGCTCAAGCCGCCCTATTTCAATGGTGACGTATCCGATATTTTAGGGGCTGAGGAGTGGGTACGCTCCATGGAATACAAGTTCTCCAATGCCGAGATCTGTGAAGCGGAGAAGGTTAAGTGTGTGGCGTACTATTTGAGCCATGGGGCCCAATTTTGGTGGGACACAGTCAAAGCTTCCCGTGATGTAGCGATTCTCACATGGAACAATTTTAAGAAGTTGTTTAACGACAAGTACTTCAATCACACTGTCCGTACTGAAAAGGAAACAGAGTTCATGCACATACGCTAGTTGGGGACTATGGCAAAATACGCCCAACAGTTTGAAGCCCTATCTCATTACGCTCCCCATTTAGTGGCGGTCGAGGAGCGTAAGGTGTAGCACTTTGTACGGGGACTGAAAACAGAGATACAAGAGGGAGTTATCGGGGCCGGCATTGAGGGTGTCGCTTATTCGAAGATGGTAGCCAGGGCCTTAGCCGTTGAGGGAGTAAAGTTCTCAGCAGCCAGACAAAGAGAAGCCAATCAGAAAGTATGGAAGCCTAATCATGGCCAGCAGTCAAGAAGCAGTCCTCCCACGACCCAGGGAGTCAGGTCCCATCTGGGGCCGATATACAGCAGAGGCCAAACAAAAGGCCCATGATACCAGTAACCAGCGCTCCCCAACAAGATGCCTGTCTGAAATGTCAGAAAGTACATCGGGGTGAATGCCTAGCAGGTTTGGAGAAGTGTTTTTCCTACGGAAAACCAGGGCGTAAGGCCAGACAATACCCGACCCGACATTTAGCCCCACGAGTTTTCACCCTGTACGGGACTAAGGATGATGAACAGCCGGCAGTAGTAGTAGGAACAATTTATGTAAAAAAGTGTGAAGCTTATGTCTTATTTGATTCGGGTGCTATGCACTTCTTCATCTCCACCAAATTCTATGAGCAAACGAACTGCTTCTCCAACAACACAAATTATACGCATCAGGTGGTACTCCCTTCTGGCGATCAACTGATTACTAATGGAATGTTCAGAGACTATGCAGTGGATATCAATGGTCGTTTATTTCGGGCCAATCTAATTATCATGAATTTGAAAGTTTACGATGTCATAATTGGGATGGATTGACTGACAGCACATCAAGCTACTATTGACTATAAAAAGAAGGAGGTTTACTTTTATCCTCTGGGTGGTGAGCGACACACCTTTTGTGGGACTAAAGAGAAGGGAAAATTTGCTATCATCTCATCACTCAAAGCAGACAAGTTACTAAGGAATGGGTGCGACAAATTTCTAATCAATGTGATTGACACTACGGCAGTTACTGAGGTCAAAATAGAAGATGTTGCAGTGGTGCGTGATTTCCCAAATGTCTTCCTCGACGATCTTCCCGTTCTACCCTTGGATCGTGAAATCGAGTTTGAGATTAATTTGCAGCCTGGTATGGACTCTATTTCTAAACATCTGTATCGCATGGCACCCGCTGAACTACGAGATTTAAAAGCACAACTGGAGGAACTGGTCGCCAAGGGGTTTATTCGACCCTGCTTTTCAGCTTGGGGCGCACCAATACTGTTCGTCAAAAAGAAAGATAGGACACTGAGAATGTGCATCGATTACAGGGAGCTTAATAAGGTGACCATCAAGAATAAATATCTGCTACCCAGGATTGATGACCTGTTTGACCAATTAAGCGGCGCCAGGGTGTTCTCAAAGATCGACTTGCGATCGGGTTATTACCAGTTGAAGGTTAGGCCCGAGGATACGCGATACGGACGTTACAAGTTCTTGGTGATGTCTTTTGGGTTAACTAATGCTCTAGCGGCCTTTATGGATTTAATGAACCGTGTCTCCCAAGATTTTCTGGATAAATTCATTATCGTCTTCATTGATGACATTTTGATCTATTCCCGATCAGAGGAGGAGCATTGTGAGCATCTACGAGTGGCCTTATCTGTTCTCAGCCAGCACCAGTTGTATGCGAAGTTTTCCAAGTATGAGTTCTGGCTGAGCAGTGTTGGTTTTCTGGGCTATGTAATTTCTGAGGAAGGCATATCGATAGACCCAGCAAATATACAGGCAGTCGTGAACTAGACACCGCCGAAAAATGTTGGGGAAGTGAGGAGTTTTTTGGGGTTACCTGGTTATTACAGGCATTTTATTGATGGGTTTTCAAAGATCGCTCTACTGCTTACTGGCTTGACTAAGAAGAACGCTCGATTCTGGTGGTCCAGCGAGTGTGAGAATAGTTTCCATGAACTAAAGTGCAGGCTGACCACGGCCCCAGTTTTGACATTGCCCATGAAGGAGAGTGACTTCAATATTTATTGTGACGCGTCAAAGAAGGGACTCGGCGAAGTTCTTATGCAGGACAGGAGAGTTATTGTCTACGCATCTCGACAGCTTAAGATTCATGAACAGAACTACCCCACTCATGATTTGGAGCTCGTAGTCGTGGTCTTCACTCTCAAAGTGTAGAGACATTATTCAGATCATAAAAGCCTCAAGTACATCTTCACCTAGAAGGAATTAAATATGCGTCAACGGCGGTGGCTCAAATTTGTCAAGGACTACGACTGTGAGATTAAATACCATCTAGGGAAGGCCAATGTCGTTGTAGATGCTCTCAGCCACAAGACTTCAGTGATGAGTATAATATGAGGAGGAATGTCTATCGAACTTCAGAGAGATTTCCAAGGACTAGGGGTGCAGATGGTTTCAACATCCTTGGATGTGGTATTGGCCAAATTGACCTTGATGCCATCTATTATTGAATAGATCAAGGAGGCCCAACAAAATGATGACATATGCAAGGATTTCAAGCTGAACCCGACTCTTCCGAAGTATCAGAATCTCTCTACATCCACTGATGACATTATTAAGTACAAGAATTGATGGTATGTGACAAGCGATACGGCGGTACAAATGAAGATCTTGAGTGAAGCCCACTCTTCCAGTTTCTTTGCACATCCGGGAAGTAATAAGATGTATCAAGATCTAAAAACTCATTAATATTGGCCGAATATGAAGTATGAAATTACCAAGTTTGTGTCACAATGCCATATATGCCAGCGTTTCAAAGCCAAGCATCAATGACCAGGTGGAGTACTCCAATCATTACCAATTCCTCAGTGGAAATGGGAGCACGTTACCATGGATTTTGTCACTTGATTGCCCAAGACAGTTAAGGGTCATGATGCCATTTGGGTGATTGTGGATCGGTTGACTAAGGTGTTGCACTTCCTACCAGTATCTATGGCATGTACGATGAACCAATTCTTTGACTTGTATCTCAAAGAAATCATCCGACTTCATGGTGTTCCAGTTTCCGTAGTATCAGACTGAGACCCGCGCTTTACTTTGGCATTCTGGAAGAGTTTGGGCAGAGCTATGGGCACAGAATTGAAATTTAGCACAGCATTCCATCCTCAGACAGACGACCAAAGCGAAAGGACTATTCAGACACTCGAGGCTATGCTGCATGCCCGCGTTCTCGAATTTCATGTTGGGTGGAGTAAAATTCTGCTGTTGGTCAAGTTCGCATACAACAATAGCTTCCAGGCCACTATAGGTATGGCACCCTACGAAGCTCTGTATGGGAGGAAATACAGATCCCCCTTGTATTGGGACAAGGTTGGTGAAGCTCCACTTTATGATCCCAAGATGGTACAGAAAATGGCAAAGTCTGTGGCCCTGATTAAGTAGAGAATGTCGGCGGCACAAAGTCTCCAAAAGAGCTATGCAGACAACTAACGACGGGACTTGGAATTCAATGAAGGGGATAGCATTTTCTTGAAGGTATCTCCTTTCAAGGGAATTGTTCGGTTTGGCAAGAGGGGGAAGCTCAACCCCTGATATGTGGGACCTTATGTGATCATGGAAAGAGTAGGACCGGTCGAAAAGCTGCAATTGCCCAATTCCATGGCAGGTGTACACGACGTCTTCCATATATCTATTCTCAAGAAGTGCCTTGGCAATGCTGCCGCGTGGACTCCGTCCGATGATAATGTTGTGGTACAGCCCAATTTGAGCTACAACAAGAAGCTTGTCTAGATCCTTGACTCAAGAATAAAGGAGCTACGGCGCAAACGGATTCCACTGGTCAAGGTCCTATGGCAGAATCATAGTCGCGAAGAGGCCACGTGGGAAAAAGAAGATGATATGAGGGCTAAATAACCCAAGTTGTTTAGCAGCTAAATTTTGGGGACCAAAAGTTTTGTAAGTGGGGTAGGATGTAATAACCCGATCCTAAGATTACGATAAACGATGTAATAACCCAATCATCCCTGTACGTGTTAAGTCATGACTCGTAATTTCGTGGAATCCGATTCGAATGAAAAACTTAGTCGAAAATGCAATGGAGATGAATTTTGGTCCATTCGAACACATGCGGACGCCCTTGCGGAGGAACACCTGGAACGTCGCCCAAAACCTTGTGATGACTCGGGACGCAATCTAGTGTCCTAACCTCATTGTGCTGAGATGTTACGGACGCGGACGCAGCCAACCTGTTTAAGTCTAGAGACTTTTGGACGCTTGCGGACAACGGCGGATGAGGTAAGGCCTCGTCTGAATTGAATCTGTCCAATTTTTTGACACATTCGGATGATACATGCGGATGAATTGCATATGCCAAACGGCGTCCAAATGTTGTTCTGGACGCTATAGACGAGAAGGGCACGCCGTTTCTCGTTCGAAACCACAATTTTTGGCTAAGTAATTTGGTCTTGCGGATGAATTGCGGATGAGCTCAAGTCATCCGCACTCGTCTGAATCGTCCTAGTTCAGCAACAGAATAAGTTAAAATCAGAGGAAAAATGACGTGGAACCAATGGAAACGCAGCATGACGCCTCTCACTCCTACGATCCCGACCAGTAGAGGATGTTTCATACACCTCCCTCTGCCTTGGTACGAATTGTTCCCCAAGGTGAGCCTATTTCTTCAGCCTTCATCCCCTTCTTCTTAGTTGTTCTTACTGGAGAAGGTTTCTGCGAGGGTTGCTATTTGGAGCTAAGGAGGAGGCTATTGTCCAAGGGAGAAGAGTCTTCAAGGGTAAGGGAATGGTGTAGTCTTAGCCAGGAGGAGGCCCTACACGCAAGTAAAAGTTGTGTGCGTAATAATTTCGTTTGTAACAAGTCTATGATTCCTTTGTTTCTGTGGTTTTTCCTCCTGACCCTAATTCTAATAGATTTTTTATCACTGCCTTTAGATGTTTACCAAATGATAGGCTCCAAGGATCGCTTAGAGCACAAGAGAGAAATCTATCACAAAGTTGTAAATAATCTGAACTAGCGACGCCAAAACTGAGTTATCTCCCAATCCACGCGTGAACTTTGGCTCAATTTTGGAGATCACCAAAATAACATAATCAGGCAAATCGTGTCAAAAATCCAGTGAGAAAACCATTCCGGATTTCAAGTTATGATCAAAACAAAATTACCCCAAATCTAGGGTTTCAACCCGAACAGATTTGGCGACCAGGATTCAAACGGGGAGATCTCGCTCTATATAATTCCAATGAATACCAAATTTTGAAGGCAGTAACTTAGCTCAATATAGAACAAATCTCCAGAAGAAACGATGCCAAGATAACAAGCGTAAGGGTTTCAAAACAGACCCACTATCGAGTACATGCACCAGTTCAAACAGAAACAGATTCTTGCGGCAAAATAAAATCCAACAAAAACTCAATCTCAACTTGAGATCCACGAACCAACTCTTCAATAGGATGAAGGCAACAAGTCAAGAGAATAATAAAACACAAAGAAGATCAGAATAATACAAAACCTTTAAGGAACAAGAGAAAATCCGAGGAGTCCGCGGGCCTCCTAATAAGAGGGGCGACTAATGGCTTGTCGAGGAACAAACACTCTTCAAGGGGTGGAGACCTTCTTCTATCCCCACTCCACAATCCACACCTTGAAGATGAGGTATTGGAGGAGATAGTATCCCAAATTGCTAGGTCAAGAAGATTCAATAATACCTAGCTTGGGTGGTGGAAGAGACGGCGGTGAGGGGGAGGGGCCGCGGGTTTCCTTCTCCAAAGAAGAACAAAATTTTCTATTTCATCCAAAGTGTTTTCTCATTCTCAAAGAGGGGTTTTAAAACCCTAAGTGTTTACAAAAGATGCCAAAAGACCAAAATGCCCTTAATGTAGAAATTTTGGCATGAGGGCGTGGTTTGCATGCAAACCGCGCACCTCTCTAACACTTAACCAAGATAAAACAACAAAATTATAAAAACCAATTAAAAGTTTCCAAAACAAGTCTAATTCTAATTCATCAACAAGACTTCAAATGATAATAGTGCGCTTTGAATCCTCACCCCTTCATAGAACTCCCTTTTGGAAACGGAATTGACGTGCTATTTGTTTGGTTGTGAATGCACCCATGTAATCACGTGGAACAAAAATCCTTTATCTTTGTGAGATATTACCTTCAAAGAATCCCATACTTTGATATTTTCTGCAAAATAAAAATGCGTTAGGAAAGCTATGAGTTTCTTGGCTCAGCTCCGAGTGATAGGTCCCTAGGGCTTATCAAAACGCAGCACGACGCCTCTCACTCCCACGATCCGACCAGTAGAGGATGTTTCCTGCACCTCCCTCTGCCTTGGTATGAATTGTTCCCCAAGGTGAGCCTATTTCTTCAGCCTTCATCCCCTTCTTCTTAGTTGTTCTTACTGGAGAAGGTTTCTGCGAGGGTTGCTATTTGGAGCTAAGGAGGAGGCTGCTGTCTAAGGGAGAAGAGTCTTCAAGGGTAAGGGAATGGTGTAGTCTTAGCCAAGAGGAGGCCCTACACGCAAGTAAAAGTTGTGTGCGTAGTAATTTCGTTTGTGGCAAGTCTATGATTCTTTTGTTTATGTGGTTTTTCCTCCTGACGCTAATTCTAATAGATTTTTTCTCACTGCCTTTAGATGTTTACCTTGTAGTTGCTCTGTGGATATATATATATATGCATCACTGTAGTTTCACTTCTCTTCTACGATTTAATGCTTGAGTTACAGGTCTGGATTGAATGATGTTAAAATGAGTAGTAGAGAACCTTGAACTAAGGACTTCATAGTAATCGTTGACAACCAAATGGAATAGACTTTGTACCTCTATTTACGTTGTATAATGTTGCTCCCTTGTAGGGTTTTGTTTTTATGCTCTGTTTTGTTTTGCCCAAAGCATGAATCTACTTCTAGTAGTTCATGATTCCATCTCTGCGTTAACTAGTCATTCAGTTGTTGATGAACATAGCCTCTATGTTTATTCATCGATCCATTGTTTCTCCATAGCATCACCTCGTTGTGTCGCTCTCTTTTTATCATCAAGAAGCATGAATCTGAAATTGTTCCGTCATATTACCAAGCACGTTTAGCATTCGTTTACTACAGTCTTGTTTTAGTTGAATAAAAGTATGATAGTGTTCACTTACTACTGTTACGTTTAGACAAGAAGATGATTTTTACTACCGTGTCTACTATCTTCTTGCTGCTGTTTATTATCCAGTTAAAAGTATGATTTCGTTGTTTTGTTCTCGATATCCTCGTTGTTGTGATTATCATTTTGAAGCATGATTCGCTGTTCGCATCGATCCACTTTTCACTGCTGTATTAGTCAAATGAAAGCATGATTAGTTGCCACGTACTACTGTTTCATTTCAGTATTTAGAAACAATATCTCCGCTGTTTCGTTTTCGATTCATGTTCGTTGCTATTTTCAGAATATATAAAGCTTGTTTCGCTGAATGTTTTATCATTGTTTTCTGCTGAACCTTAGTCGATTAATAAGTACATACCGTTGCCCTACCTTCGCCCTGTTTATTATTTCATTTTGCTGTTTATTCTTAATATAGAGGCATGACTCGCTATTCGCTTTGATTCGTTATGTCCTGCCACACTAGTCGAATAAAAGCATGCTTCGTGTCTAATTACTACCGGTCCATTTTAGTTGTTGAAGAACATATTTTCGCTGTTTCATCTAGTATTTCTCACTGCTGTTATAGTCGAGAAAAGGCATATTAGATGTTTTAATTTGCTACTATTACAACCAATTAAAAAGCATGTGAGCTGTTTCTTAAATTTTCTGCTGTTACAGTCGATAATAAACATGTTGTACCTTCTTAAATCAAACCTTTTATAATGACCCGATTTTTATTTACTATAAAATCGCGTAAAATTTAAAACTTTTTCTTTTATAAAATCAGAGTAAGACTTTCTTTATAAAACTTGATCGTTAAAACTCTTTACTTAAAACACTTATCAATTTCAGCAGAAGTAATAAAACCCTTTCTATGAAACGTAGCAGAATTAAAACGAACGTTAAAGAATATTAAGAATTTACAACCCTTTTTCAAATAATTTCTTTTTTAAACTCTTTAGCCCAGCCAGCCACAAGATGTACCCGTGCAAATTCTTCATCAACTATCTTTGACCTGTTCACCTACTTCTCGTACGATACCTACATCACAAGACCTAAACTAATGAGTCTAACGCTCAGTAAGTGATAGAATGAAATACAATACAGATGATATGCATGATCATACAATGCATTACAGAAGAGAACCGTATCTCTTCTGGAAGTTAAGGTGGAATACTCCCTAGGGTCATGTGGCCTAACCAGTCACTCCAACGAAGAGATATATCCATCGGGGGTATTCCACATGCCGGTATCCTTACTTTTGTTAAAGACGTTGGGGGTTTCAGAACGGGGGAAAGTGTGAACCCTAGATTCCACATAGCTAACTCTCTTCTCACACTGCTCCCTACTTGGGAGTATCCTACCGTATGGAAAGTCACCAATCACCCGAACCCCCACATGCCTATTTACATATATTAATTATGTCATGCAATATGCTCGTGAATAGACACAACCATATATGATGATATAAATGTCTAGTAAACATATCATTAAAAGAACCTAAATCTAGTAAACACCGCATACAATTCTAATTCTTGCGATGTAGGGTCCGAAGACCAAAACATAGTAAGTATCAACTTACCTGACGCCTTCAATGCGATTATGTCAATCGTCTTAGTACCTAAAAAAGCCATTAAATGGACAATTATTAAAACCACAGATTATCAACCTCATTCATATAGTTAATTATTCTTACTCCATCAATTAAAACCCAATAATGAAAAGCAAAACAACTTAAAATGCCTTAACAGTCCCATATCCAACTTAATTTCTTACCAGCTTCTCAAATATACTTCCACAATATCCAACATGCGTAACTAACTAGCAAAAACCCATAATAGTTGCTCATTCCATCAATGTGACATAAAAATATAGAGCATTGATTTCACAAAACCGAATAATACTTCATCACATTAACCTATTTTCCACAACAGAGTAGAGAACCATTTAATTCCCACATTAACATGGAATTATAATTTACAATGTACACTTCATATATTCTTAATCATCCAAGCTTTATAGTCAACAAAGATACAAGACATTACCCCTTTTCTCAATCTAACAATACCAAGCAATAGCATCTAAAATGGTTAAGTTATTGACATTTTAACATTTCCTATGCACAAACTAGTAGCCAACAACAAATGTTCAATCAACTTAACACAATTCCAAGCCTCAATTACCAATTAAAACCAACCGAGCAAATTTCCATCACTCAAACACTAGCCTGCATACAACAACCAATATTTCCAAGTGTTTGCATTTCTCAACCTAAGAGCAAGAATCACAAAGGGCTTAAACTCAACCTAGAAGCCTACTAAGCAAGGCTTAAAATGAATAAAACTTTCCTCCATCACATGCTTTAAAACATAACTAAACAATAAAGCAGCCAAGAAATTCATTTCTCTTCAATGAAATCTTCACATTTCCTACTATCTACTCATGACAGCAATACCAACACTATCAAGCAGTCCATGATATCCACATTTAATGACAGGAATGTAAAACAGTAAACCTATCAAATTTTTGCTTTCACTCTTAGTCAAATTATCATACCAACAAAAGCATTCATCTTAGTCGGCAGAAACCAAATATCAAACTAACTAAACATTCCAGCAGTAGAACATTCTTCACCATCACTAACAGCAGAACAGAAGGAAGAAGTGAACTCAACCATCAAATAATAGATTCATTAGGCAGTAATTAATCCATCACACACAACAATATGAACTTCCATCACACTCTTTTCTTCTACGGTTAACATAATTAAACCCATAAAATTTGAGAAAGAATTCTTCATACCAGAAGGATTTAGGAGACCCGAGAAGGCAACTCCAGCTATTTCATCAATGTTTCCACTTCACCCTTCACAGTTGCAACACACAAGACATGAGCTATTTCCTCACTGAAGACCCGAGAGAAGCTTCTTCTCCCTCTTCTTCTCTAGAGACGCCACACATACTCCCAGCTCAACTTCACCCGAATTCCTCTGCACCAAGTGATATATAGCCGAGAGGAGACTGCCACCGACACTTCAACTGGAGGATAATTGTGCATATCAAGGAAGAATGGCCACTTACTAGCATCCACGTGGAAAGTCTGCCAGATGAGAAGCAGCTGGAAGAACTAGCTCCGGTCCGGTCCAATACTCGTCAACCCTGTCATCACGCCAATCTGTCTCGGACATCGCCACACCGAACTGCCGGGCAACAAAATGCCAAGGAGATGAGGAAATCAAAACAGAAAACTATTAACTTACCTCAACAACGAATTTGCAACATCCAATTTCGTGCTCGGCCAACCCTCGCACGAAATGCCCGAGCTTCCAATCGCTGTGTCTCCATCCAAGTTCGCACCTACTCCTCACCGTGAAGCAGCATCGGCCACGAAGGAGATTCCTCCCCGCCGAATAGCCGAGCCCAAGCTGTCTTCGCCCAAGCACACCCTTCACCTGATCTCTCCATCGCTTTTCGCCTCTCCCTCTGCGGTCCTGATTCTCTGTCTCCCTCTCAAATGGCCGCGGGCCATTATAAATTTTAAGTCGGGCCATTATAAATTTTAAGTCCAAACCAGATCAGTTCAACAAGAACCGGTTCACTCCAACTTCAACTGGTTTTCTCTCCTATTTACTTAATCCATTTCTTCTTTAAATTTATTAAAAAGTTCCTTTCTCTTTCAATCCTTCATTTTAATTCTCCATTTATTTAATTTCTCTAAATTCATTAATCCAATTAATCTCTCAATTAATCTTCACATAATATTTATTAAATCTCTAATTAATTATTCTCCTACATTTTAATCAAAACTAATCCATTATTTCCTTTTCCAATATTATCCCCATATTAATTTGATTAGTCAAAATAAAATTCTCATAATTTATAATCTAACAATTATGTCTTTGGTAATACCCTGATAATTATTCGACTAATTCGAATATTCTCAATTACTTTCCAATTTATCCTTTTTGATTTCCGATATAAAAATCGGGGTATTACACTTGTGCAATGCTATTTTCTTTTATTTAAAAGCATGTTACGTTGTTCTAAATTGACAAATTGTTCATTATTCTGCTCTGTTGTTACTTTCATTATCTAAAAGCATACTCTGTTCTTGTTTTATTGGATGATATTAGTATGCCTGACTTTCATTCCGTGGTTATGCGCTGTCGTTACTTTCGTTTTATAAAGCATGTGCTATTATTCATTTTATTCATTAATTATTGTGAATTCCTTAAGGCATTGTCATTTACTTTCCATGTATGTGTTATTTAATTTGAAAGTGTTAGGTTGTATCCATGTTAATAGAAACCATGTAAGGGGTACCCCCTCGAGGTGGTACCCACATGCATGAGTGAGGAAAACACTAAGAAGAAGAATGTTTCAGGATGGGCGGGATACGCCCATCCCTGAAAGAAATCCTCTAGCGAGATACTACGAAAGGGAAGAAACCCTGAAGGGGGGATGTGCTAGAAGGGGAGGAACCTTGAATGCGGGATACGCCGGAAAGGGGACGATTAGGGAGTTGGGGTAGATGGGTAGTTCGGATCTAGTCTAGCAGCTAGGATACACCCTCCCCAAGTCGGGAAAGGGACTAGTATGCACACAGGAGGTTAGAAGCCGATCAACCTAGGTCATCTCAAAGGACAACTTCCAATCTCTAGCTTGAAGTAAGAGTAAAGAACCAAGAACCACTGAACGTAATAAAAGAATTGGTTTGGGTGGCCCCTATTCCAAGAAAAACTAAAGAGAGAGATATGCATAATTTTTTTCCCCAATTTCCTTACTGGGCGAAAGTTCACGTCCTTACTTGTGGTGTAGGTAATGAAGTAATTCTTCTAGGAGCAGAGGAGGCCATTCCTGTGGGGCTTGTGGTAGATCCGGAGTAGATGCCAGAGGAGTAGTAGTACGACATCAATAAAAAGGATGAGAAGTAATTTTATAAGGGCTAACGTCAAGATGTTTTACGAACGTTAATTTAACCCTTTTAGAATACTTATTCAAGATATTATTTTGGGAACTACATCTTAGACTTTTATTAACGTTTTTAAGTGATGCTTCAATTATTCTTCCGCTAAATTTATAAATTGTAGTTTTCCCCGATTTAATTAACTGTTTTAATAAGTTGGTAATTATCGGATTTTAGCACTCTAATACTCTTTAAAAGATTTTAAGAGGAAAATTTAACATCGAAACTTGTTTTTAGTAAATTTTAGCGTACCTTTAAAATGATTAAGAATCTGGGTCGTTACATATGTCACTTGGTGATTTTGATCGATAGGTTATAACTCACTTTGTTTCTAAAACTGTTTTAGATAATGGTTGTACAATGCATTATGTAGGGATTAAGACAAGGTTGTGTACTATAACTTTTAAATGTTCTTAATGATATATTGTATCTTTTAGAAATTTTGAATGGTATAAAGAATTTTTTTTAATCACAAAGAAAGGCTTCAACTACGTTACAAAATTCTATGTGTATGGTTTTAAAAAAATGTTATGAAAAATGATAAGGATAAACAAGTCATTACAATATCTCTCTTCCCTTTTTACTTTTTCAATAGAAAAACGAGTTTTCCTTGTTTTCTCTCTCTGCCCCTTGATCATTATCAAAAAGAATTTATGCATAATAACAATATCCAAGTTCATATATGCCTAATCCACTATCAAAGCATATATAACAAGTTCAAACAGAATTCCAAAAGTGCATCAGAGTAATATGACATCAAGGTAAAGAAATAGCAATCATAAAAAACAAGATCAAAATTAAATGCAACCATAATCATAGAGAATTTAAAATACAAGAGCCAGAAATGAACTAAAGAAACTAAGCTAAAGCATCTGAGAGATGATCAACATAAGAAGATAGAGGGACACTAGGGCCAGCTAGAGGTATAGGTTCAAATGTGAAAGTGTTGGTCCAGTCACCATCCTTAGGTTCATCAAACGCAACTAGAATTTTGACCTCAAAGCACACCTAAGCCAAAATAAGATCTTGAACTTAGCGAACCAATCCTGTGGTAGAGTGGCTAGATAGGCAGGCTGACATAATGTCCAATTTCTCCTCAATTGTTGACATAGAATGAGAGAAGTGAGGAGGAGATGGTTAAGAGGGAAAATTCTCTATAGGAACATCCTTAGTGGTAAAAGGAGTTGGAGGAGGAGTTGTTGTAACGACTCGAATTTTCGTAAATCCTTTAAAATACATGAAAAATTTTGAAGTTTCTTTTTCAAACCAAATCAGAGAGCACCTAAGTCCGGATCGCTCCTGACCATTCGCAAAACTCGTTATAAAAATCTCATTTAATAAAACTGTGCGGAAGCGTTATAAAATCGTTTATTGAAAACTTTGCAGAAGCGTAAAGAAGAAATGCTAAACCGTTGAAATACTACTTTTTATACAACTTACTACTTACTTTAATTACAACTTTGAAAACTTAACTTAATTAAAACTGCTCTCTTCTATCCGTTTCCATATGCCTGGCCAGCCACGATCTCCCTTGCGTGTGCAAATCCATCATCTGCTGCCTTTATTATTTATTGCTATCTTTCAGTACTCCTAGTCCGTGCATTCGTCATAGCATACTAGTACCTACATCTACACCACAAGCAACTGTAAGCCCAAAGGCTTAGTAAGGAAAAAAGGGTTTAATGCATATAAATGCCACTCTTTAGTCTATTTTGGAATGAGGGCCACCCAAACCAATCCTTTCATGAAGTCATTAATCCGTTTATTACTTACTTTTTTCTTTTGATCCCTTTTCATCCATAACTCCATTCTATTATTCCATTATTCCATACTCGTACTTTGAGCTAGAATTGAGAGGTTTTTCTCATGCAAGGGTCTAGTGGTTGGACCTAGCCTTTTTCCTCGCATCTAGAACTCCCGTACCTGGTCAGGGAGGGGCTACGCCTAGATCGCAGACTAGATCCGCTACCCATCCACTCATAATTCCCTTTTTCTTCTTACATTTTTCTTAGCTTTTTACCTCACTTATACATGCTTGCGTACCACACCGTGGCACTCCCTATTAGTCTCTATTAACATGATGCATGCTCATACATAACATTCCTAATAATTGAGGTGCGCATAGAAGTAATTGAAAGCGCATTTAACATAAAAAGTAAACAACCAATCAGAATAGCACACCCAATCGTCACATATAATGAATTTAAACAAGGAAGCATGCTTGGGTGAATAGAACATAATACTATTATCATGCTAATCCTTCAAATCGATTTCCTAGTTCATTTACATGCTTCCTATATTTATCCTTAGGGTATTACTCTACTTAGTTATCCTTGGGTGGTTTAAACATGCTTATTTTATTCTAATCAATTACATGCTCAAGTTCATTAATTAGGTTTATCATTCTAATTAAATATCTCAATTAGTTTCCTAATCCGTTTACATGCTTCCTACATTTATTATTCATTCTAGGCAATTATTCTACTTAGTTATCCTAGGTGATTTACATGCTCAAGTTTGATTTATTATCTTAGCTAATTTTCATACTCATCTTACCAATCACTCTTATTAATTCTAGTTAAGTTACTTAGCATGCTCATTGTTAATTTCCCTAATTAATTTAACATGCTATTGTTAATTAGTTTCTATTTAATATGCTAAACTTCTAGTTAATTAATCTAAATAGTTACAGGCTCATGCTCATACAATTATTGGTCCTAGTTAGTTTACATGCTTGAATCCAATTAATAATTGCTAGTTTATCTAATATGCTCAAGTTAACTATTTAACAACATAAGAATTGTCCTACTTAGTTTATTGCATGCTTGATACTTCATTTACTTAACATACAGATAATTTAATGTGCTAATTGAACACACTAATCACAAGCTAATTAAACATGCTCATCGATTATTTAATTACGTACAAGCTTTAATTTATTAGCATGCTCACTTGATTAACCATTAACCAAATTAATTAGCAACTAAACATGCTAGGTTAGGGAAGTAGGAAATCAGGGACATAGTGAGAGTAATAGCAGTTGGTATCAACAACTAAACAGAAGCAAAGAATGAAATTATCATTTCGTAAAAATCGCTTTACACTTAACTCAACTTTCTTGTCCATTATCTAAGCCTTTACTCATACATCCATTGTCTAAGAATTCATAATAGATCTACTAACAAGAATCAAGAGAATTGACCAGGAATTTAACACAAACAATCATCCAAGGATCAACTAACATAA
Organism: Begonia loranthoides; assembly: GCA_022433065.1. NCBI lineage: Eukaryota > Viridiplantae > Streptophyta > Magnoliopsida > Cucurbitales > Begoniaceae > Begonia > Begonia loranthoides. The sequence goes on along the minus strand of CM039471.1, from coordinate 32,256,475 downwards.
ATCATTTTAGGAATTCTAACTCTAACTCATTCACAAGCTTCACATAGCTACTTAACATTCACTGGATTCCACTGCCATTTCAACTATCTAACACAACCAATAAGGGAGGTCATAGAGCTAACCACAATCAAGAAATTATCCACAGCAAGGCATTCAATACTACTTTAACAATAAATCACAAAGCATTAGTAACACTATCAATAGCTAACAGAAGCATTTCACAACAATTAATCTACTTAATCAACTAGTGGTAACAATCAACTAACATTAAGGATAAGCATTGAACTAACAATAGCTAACATTAACACTAAACTCACACACCCATACTTGTGGTGTAGGGCCTCAATGGCCAAAGCACCCCTAATCCCTTACCAAGTTGAAGATTCTAAAACTCAGGGACAGCTCTCCAGCTCTTAGCTCACGGTTCCAGCATCTCTAGAAGCTCTAGCTTCCAACTCCTCACAGCTCAACACTTCACTCACTCACATTCACACACTTAGTTCACTCCCTAGTTAACCCACACCTTCACAACACTCAACTCTCCACTCACAGACAAAGAGGTTTCAAGCAGGGGAGGAAAGCTTCTCGTAAAAATGAAGACTGAAAGGCAGGGAGAGAGATATTACCTGGAGAGGGGAGGGACACTATGATAGCCATAGGGTAGAGAGGGAGATGACTTCAGGCATAGGGAGGGTGATTTTTCGTCGCCATGGAGAGGGGAGGGTCGCTTCTTGTCAACTATCCCGATTTTTCTTCGATTTTCATCATTTTCTTCTTATTTTATTTCGTAGGTCTGGGCTATTTCGGACGAGTGCAAACACATAGGTCTCGTCTGCATGTCGTCCGCAAGGCCGAATATCGCAGGCTAAAACGTGGCTTCGGATGGAAGAATGCGTCCCCATCTTGTCCGTACCGTCTGCAGGTGAGTTTCGGATGCATTTTGGCGCCTGTACTGGCGTTCGCACTATCGTCCGAAAGTGTCCTAAAATCAGACAAAGGCAAATCGGACAATACCCTAACTCGTCTGCATCGTCCCCGTAGCATCTGAATTGTTCCTAAAATTAGACAAAGGCAAATCAGATGATACTCTAACTCGTCTGCATCATCCGCATGGCATCCAAAAGTCTCCAGTGTTGACAGAGTCAATGCAGATGAAGCAACTCGCGTCCACATCGTCTAGAACCCTCGTCCACAACACACTCAGTGTGCTCAGGATGAGAAATCTCATCATGAATCTCGTCCCAACCTTCTTCCTCGTGTACACAACACATTTGCGGACGACATATCTTGTCCGCAGTGTCATCCGAACCATTGTCTGAAACTTTCCAGTTTTAGAACAAATTCGATGTGGACGCCGTTCTTCTCGTTCGCAACTATCGTCCGAAACCTCATAGCATAGTGAAGTTAGGACGATATCTTGCATCCCCAGAATCATCCCAAACATCGGGGATGCAACGTAATGCACTTGCAGACGACATAACGAGTTCGAAGTGTCGTCTGCAGGCGTCCGAAAACACCCTGGACAGCCTTTCTCACCTTTTCCCAATTTAACTCCTATCCCATAACATTTCCCCTCATAAATACATGTCATAAGATGACACGTATAGATACGCCATGCAATGTCCTCATAACTCCAACACTTTATTACATTGCGTATACAAGGGAAACGTTAGCAGAATTACCCCTAACTTTACATCCTAGAACGTCCTTGGTGATACCCCGATAATTATACAACTTAAAAAGTCAGGGTGTTACAGTTGCTAAAGGGGAGTCTATATGATCTGGTTTGAATACACATTCACCTCTGACTTCAAAAATACTCCCAAGGTAAAGTGATCATACACACACATCCATTCCCTTTTCTTTTCTCACAAGCTTGTGTGAGGGTACTGTTATCCCAAAATGCTCAATAATCTTTTGAATCAACGTATTACATGGTAGATTTTTTGTACACTTGGTGAGAATATCATCCATGTGATTCAAAATCACATACCCTGGATTAAATCTATTCTTATTATTGGTTTTCTCCATTAGATAGAGATTTATACAGCTCACATGGTCTCGATGTCCATCACAAGGTAGAAGGGTGTGTGAATCATATGATGAATAAACCATGCCTTGTTATTCAGATCCTTCAACTTGGGTTTGTAAAATGCTCCAATGTTCTGATTCGATGAATCTTCTGAAGCAAGTCAAGTCCTTCCCCTTGGTTAATAAACTCGAGGTCTAGAGAACAATGGAAATACTCTTCACTAAACTCATCCATTGGAAAACCAATCAGCTCATTTATAATTCTCATATTTTATTTTGTCAATCAAGAATATATAATTTGACCATAAGAGGTTATGTTGTACCAGACAGATTTTCATAAACTAAACAAATAAGCCTCTCATAAGAACGACCTCCTAGACTGTACCATCTAGATAATCCAACTTGCACAAATAATTCCTCAATGCCCAAAGATAAAAAACTTGAAAAATCTACTCTCTTAGAACAAATTATAGAGTAATTTTTAATATCAGTCGATTCTTTCTAAACTCTAGATAGAAGTATTGGTCGAGGTCGAGATGATTTGTCTTGAGCTTGAGTGCCCTTCCATTTCAAGGTAAGTTTAGGTGCTCTTGAAGCAATTGAAGCTCGGAAATTGCAGGTAAAACTTGAAGGATATGAAGAACAAAGAAGTACTATATTGACTAGTCTAAAACAAAGTTGGGGAACGATTTCTGAAAAATTGATGAGAAAAAGTCACAAAATTGAATAGGGAATCTGATTTTTAGATAGAAGGATTTACAATTATGCTAAAAAATGCATGAATATACATTGGAGAAAACTAGGGCTGGCTGGAGGTGAGAAATAGTCACAAAGAACCTGCAGAGGACGTATTGACTCCTCATACAGGCGATTCTACAAGCGCCCAATGTAAATTAGGGGCGTCTGCCATGACCAAAAAACCTAAATTACGTTTTAAATCTTCCATCAAATATTTTCCAAATTAAGATAAATGAGACCTAATTGAATCTTAATATTGTTAAAATTCTTCTCATCTAAAGGTTTTGCAAAAATATAGACTAATTGTTTTTCAAAATTAACAAACACAAGAAATACGTCACCTTTTTTAACATGATCATGAATAAAAATGGTACTTAATTTTTATGTGTTTGGTTAGCGAATGTTGGATAGAATTCTTAAAAATATTTATGACACTAGAGTTATCACATCTAATAGGAATTTTCTCATATTTTTTTGCCATAATCTTCTAAAGTTTGTTTAATGAAAAGTTATTGAGCAAAACAACTTGCGGCAACAACATATTCACTTTTGACTTTAGAAAGTGCTACAGAGTTTTCCTTCTTCGAGAACCAAAAATTCACAGATTCGCCAAAAAATTGACATATCATACTTGTGATCTTTCTATCAACTAGACTACTGGCACAGTCAGAGTCTTTGTATGCCAGTAAACCAAAAGAAGATCTTTTGGGATACCATAATCCTAAACCGTAAGTCCCACTAAGATATTTGAAAAGTCTTTTAATCACATTTAGGTGAGACTCCTTACGGGAAGCTTGAAATCTAGTACATAAGTACACATTAAAGAGAATATTCAGTCTACTTGCCGTAAGGTATAGAAGTGAACCAATCATACCGCAATATTTCTTTTGTCCACTCCTTTTTTACTTTCATCTTTATCCAATTTAGTGGACGTGCTCATGAGAGTACAAGAGAGTTTAGGGCTATCCATTCCAAATCTCTTAAGTAGCTCTTTAACATACTTTTCTTGGTTTAAAAAGATTCCATCTTTTGATTGCATTGTTTGTAAATGAAGAAAATATCTTAGCTTAACCTTCATACTTATTTCAAATTCATTTTTCATTAATTCTATAGACTCTTACTAAAGTGATTCATTTGTTACATCAAATATAATATCATCAACATTCATTTGTATAACAAGGATATCATTACCCTTGTATTTGGTGAACAAAGTAAAGTCTATCTTATTGTGGCTACCTGCCTTGTGAAGGTCAAGGATGACCCATGTGAGGGTCTGACCCATATCAGTGGGGGTGCACAATCCTATATTGCTTGGAAGAGTGAAAAATGTATGGTTTATGTAATGATCCATTTTTTCTTATCATTTAAAAAAAACGTGTGAGAGATAGAATTAAATACGTAGCGGAATTTTTTCACATTCTATTAAAACCATTCAAAAGATACATTTTATCAATTAAAACATTTAAAAGATTCTTAGCATAATATTACCAAATCCTTACTTAAACTTTATACAATACAATTAAAACAGTTCTCCAAAGTTAGGTGAGTCATAACCGATTGGTTAAAAGCACCAGGTGACATAAGTGCTCAACGTAGCTATGCTATTTCCTCTGTAGTTTGTGCCATCAATCTATATTTTCTTCCGTTTGATCAAAATCCTCAGTTACATCACAAGATTTACCTATGAGTCCAACACTCAGTAAGAGATAAAATAAATATAAATAATGTGATGCTTATGTTATGCAATATTATAAAAGTAAAGTGCATTTCTTTTCAGTCTATTTTTGTTAGCCATATAACAGTCCAGGTGTCAGAGATTATCAGTCCAAGGGAAGAGATACGTCATATGGTCCATCTTAGGTAGAACCGTCACTCAATCCCGCCAAAGAAAGAGATATCATCATATAGTTCTACCTAAGTACGACCGTCACACCCCCTCCCCCCCCCCCCCAATGCCTATTTACGTTTATTCAGTCCATTTTTAGTTTCATTACCAACATATATGCATGTAAACATTTTTGTTCCTTTTCTTAAAATCATGATGCATGATATGAAGGCATTTCACTCAAACTATCAATCTCAAACTCTTCAGCACGTTAAACCTATCAAACTTTATAATAACATTCTACCATTGACAATATAACAAACAATATCATCAAAGCAATACAAGCCTAATATCCTGCGATGTAGGCCAAAATAGCCAAAGACATGCATATTTCTTACCTTAAGTTCATAGTGTGGTTCCAATACTTAGAATACCTTTTTGAATGACAGCACCTTCACAATTAATAATATCCTCATCAATGACTATTTAACACATCAAGCACAAAGTATGCATAGATACAATCTTCTCCAATAATATGCTCATTGCATAATCACTTAACACTTATCACTTGCATAAGACTAAAGAAGTGCATTTTTAAACATCAATTCATTATGCATACTATCTAGGGTTTTGATTTTCATCCATTTTCAACTATCCATAACTTTCTCCATACTTAACCAAATTCATAAATTCCACAACCTATTTCTTCCTTACGATGTCCTTAACAATATATATTTGGTTTTACTCAAAATTTTCAAGAAGATAGGTAACATATATTGTAACATCCTAATTTTTATTTCCTTTTAAAATTGCTGAAATTTAAAACTTTTTCTTTTATAAAATCAGAGTAAGACTTTTCTTTTAAACCAAGTGTTAAATCCATTACTTAAAATCCTTTTACAGTAATAGTCGTTTAAAATATTTTTAGCAACAGAATAACTTTCATTTATAAACTCTTTTTCTTAAAACATAGCGGAAACATAAATTGAACAAATATTAAACTTAAATGGTTTACTTTATTAATTACAAAACCAGTTACTCTTTAGCCCAGCCAGCCACAAGATTCATCCGTGCAAATTCCTCATCAACTGCACCTTGTATTGATTGTCTATTTCCAAGCATATACCTACATCAACAAGACTTAACTAATGAGTCTAATGATCAATAAGTGATATAAAATAAAATAAACATGCTATGCATTTTTGAAATCCTTTTTCATTTTTCGTTTGTGTTTCTTTTCCTTTTCTTTCCATTTTCATGTCACATTTCATTTCCTTTCTTTTTCGGTCTTCTTGATCTTAACTTTACTTGATCTTTCCATTTTCGTTTTCATTTCCCTTTTCTTTTTCCTTTTCTATTTACATACATTCCCAGGCATTTTGACTTTCCGTCTCATCCTGGAACGCCTGCATTCCAGGCCTTTTGGCACACTGTCTCATCCCCACAATGCTTTGTTATTATTTAATTTTATTTTCTGGAAGGGAACCTATATGTTTCATATACTGAGAGAATGGATACATCCTATGGTCATGTGGCTATCCGTCACTCCGGCGAGGAGATACATCCTAGGGCCTCACCACAGATGATCGTCACCATTCTCTCTTTGTTGAACACGTTGAGGATTTCCGTACAAGAGAAATCATGAACCCTAGAGTCCACGTGGTTAACCATCACTCCGATAGGTAGATACATCCTATGGTGTCCCCACCGATGGACAGTCATCAATTCTCTCGAACCCCCACACGCCTATTTACGTTTATTCAATGATACAATGGATATTCCTACAGCTAAGTGATGGTTGTTCGCTCGGGTGATCAGCCCTTGAGAACGCCATTCATTTAGTAGGTATGAGCATCCATTCCACCACTTTTTGTTTCCTTTTCAAAACCATGCATGAAAACCATTTTCGTATCTTTTGAAAACTATGATGCATGATTCTTGTAAATACATACAATTCTATCATATCATTCTAATAATCTCTAATCATGCACATTTATGAAACATATCATTAAAAGAACCTAACTCTAATAAATAGTCAGCAAACAATAGCACAATAGACGGGACATGCTCAATTTGTGGTAAAGCAGTACACAACCTAAATATTCTATGAAAGTGGTAACAGTCAGCAAACTATGTCTTAATTCTTGTGATATAGGGTCCGAAGACCAAAGCACAGTAAGTATCAACTTACCTCGATTCCTTAAAGCGTTCAACACTCATTCATTATCTTTTTCTTTCTTCTTTAGTACCTTCACAATTTAACAACGCTTAATTACTAATTTAATCTCAACACATTCCTTATTTACTACTTAGAAACTTTCCGTCCATTTATTTTCGTCAACATTATCTATTAACACTACTTTAACCAATAATTATTCATTAATAACTAACCAGCGAATTTCCATAAACCTTACAGCTTAATAAATCCCAATTAAACCAATGCCCAATATTAATATCCAAACAAGGCATGAAACATCAACACCTATCAACCCAATAAAACGTGCAACGACTTAATCCAATTAATGATCTGAATTCAAACCCCATAGAATGTATGACCACAATGTACATTCCCACAACGTTGTTATCCAAACATGACTAGTAATCCCCTTGGCAGTACATAATAGCACAACAGGTTAATAACTCATTTCCAGCAAATAAAACCAATCCCAACATATCAATACTTGGACAATCACCAACAGAAGACTAACCCAAAGTTCATAAACAATAGAGAAGAAGGTCCTTACCCTGAAGAATACCCGACACAATAGCTCACATGACCAATCCAGCACTAAGCCAAACCGTGCACTACCACCACTCCCTTCCAGCTCACCCGCACAAAATACAAACAACTCGTTACAACCAAAGGAAATCAACAACAATACCACTAGAAGTTAAGAATTCAACACGTAGAAGACTTACCATCAACATAGAAGTTGCTGACAACACCATTCGTGCATTCGAGCTGTCCATCACCAAAACACCCGAGAGGAAGCCTCCAGCTCGCTTCACCAGCAAATCCAGCCTTCCGGAGAAGATCACACGACAGCAGAGAGCTCACCGTACACCCGAGAGCTGCCAACCCAGCTCTCCCTCCAATCCTCATCCTTCAGCTTGGAAGCACACCGAAGAGAGGGTCACTCTCTACCAAAATAAGAAGGCAGAGAGTATAGGTTCCCCAGGTTGCCAGAGAAACCACACTCGAGGACCTCCCCCTCGAGTCAACCACATGCTGTCGTCCACACAGGCACCCTTGAGCCAGACGTTGTCTTCTCTCGCACAAGTAAGAACAACCAAGATAGATCGGTTTAGTCCAACGCGTAGCACAGACCAGACCAACAGCCTCCTACCCAAACTGACGTCCCCTGCATCCGCCAACCCGAACGCGCTGCAAGCTGCCTCCTCACTATCGCCTCGCCGTCCCTGCCACACGCTAGCGATCAGTCAAAATCCGCAAAGCATCAGTCAAGTCTAACCTACCTCAACCCGATGCTGCCTCAATCCATCCCGTGAAGCCCGAGATCGCTGCACCACATTGCCAGCCACTGCCTCGAACACCCAACCCCTAGCCACATAGTTTGTCATCCACGCATCGTTGCTGATCATTTGCACATTCGCCAATCGTCGCCTCG
>CM039471.1:32200426-32247858 GCA_022433065.1 Begonia loranthoides | reverse complement strand
CAAATATACGTACCATATATTATGCGACCCAAATTTTAACTCTTGACTCATCTTTAATTAATTCAGTTACGAAAATCGAGAAATTACATATATCAAATCTCCTAACCACCCGATTTTATCATTTTCTTCATCTTTTACTTCTTTCCTCCATTACAACTCCCATAACTTCACATAATTCATAAAAATTATAAAGGCATACTTTAGTACCTTCAATTTTTGAGAAGAAGAGAGGGAGAACTTTTGTTGAGAGCCTTTTGAGAGATATCCTTCCTTGAACCTCAACCTTAGGTTTCTTCTAGCTAGTGGAGTACTTAAACACTCCCTCCCCAACCTCAAGCAAGAGGTGTGTCCTCTCTAGTCGTGACTTGGTAAGACACCACTCCCTCAAGCCAATCACAATACAACATTGTACATCATTTTTGGTAACTTTCATATTACCGGTTGACCACTTTTCTGTTCCTGGTCTATCGCAAATCTACCTGAGGCTCAACTATTCCATTTTGTTACAATTCCTATCGACTAAATTCTTCCTGTCGATCGACCGTAAAACCACCCAAGAATCACAGATTTCAAACTACCCTGTTTCTGATTGACCGTCTACATAATTTTGGTCGACCGTAAAACAGCCTGAGAGCATCTAAATATTTTTTGCCTAAGTCCGGTCGATCAACCAATAAAATTGGTCAACCGCACATATACTTAACTGCCCGTAACCATTGAAAATTTCACTCCTTCATAAGTCGTAACACAACCTTCACAATACAATTTATTTAACACAATTCGAACAAACAATATTCTTAACAAACATTCAAGTCTTATCACTTCCAAACATATCATTATTATCAAACATATTTCATACATAATTTGCATTAAATAAACTAAGAATTTCTAGCTATTACAGTTTATAAGTAGGGTTCTCTTCCTTACCTAGTATAATGCATTTTGGGCTAACCCAAAAAACAAAATCATGTGGGCTTCGACCCAAAGCAAACAATATTGTACTAGGAGAATTGGGGGACATTACAAATGATATCAGAACAAAATCTCAACTAAAAGTGCGACCGATGAGGATATTGGATCCCCAAGAAGGAGGGGGGAGAAGATTGTGGTAGTCTGCCCTTTGAAGGCCATGGTCCGACCCATATCAGTGAGGGTCCACAATCTAACATCGCTTGAGAGAGTGGAAAATGTATGATTTATAAGTAAGGTTCTCCTCCTTACCTAGTACAACACATTTTGGGATACCCCAATAACAAAACCGTGAAGGTTTTGGCCCAAAGCAGATAATAGGGTGACTCTTTGCATACCTCCAATCTTTAGGTAAATCTTCAGGATTATTCTTGATTGTAGTTGTTTATAACTCTTTAGAAGAGATTTCTTGAGAAGTGCTCTCTTGTTTAGCACTATCCTTATCTTCCAAATTGAAAGTTTCCATTTTGCTTTCAAGATCATCATTTGACTCTATTTCCTTCGATGATTGAATGCTCTCATCAAAGGTCATAGCACAATTTGATTTCTCTTATTGAATACTCTATAGGCTTTGCTACTTTAGGAGTAACCTAAGAATATCCCATAATCCATTTTGGAGTCAAGTTTACCCAAGTTATCCTTTGTGTTCAACATAAAACATTTGCATCCCAAGTATTTAAAGTAGGTCACATTGGGAGTCCTATCATTCCATAACTCATACGGGTCTTATCAAAGAGGTTACGGATGGACTCTCGATCAAGAACAAAACATGTCGTAGCAATGACTTCCACCTAAAAATACTTGGAAAGGTTGTTCTTGTTAAGCATGGTTCGAGCTAATTGTTGGAAGGATCTATTTTTTCTCTTAACAACTTCACTTTTTCTAGGAATTCTTGGTGAAGAGAAATTACGTTCAATGCAGAGTTTTTGACAAAGAAGCTTGTAACTTTCATTCTCAAATTCTCCATCATGATCGCTACAAATTGCAACTATTGCAAAATTCTTCTCATTTTGCACTTTCTTCCTAAAACTAGAAAAATTTTCAAAGGTTTCATTCTTTGTCCTAAAGAAGAAAACTCATGTGTAGCTAGAGAAGTCGTCTACAATAACATATGTATAATATTTTTCTCCTAGGCTAGCGGTCTTGGAAGGATCGAAGAGATCCATATGGAGTAATTAGAAGGGTTTGGAAAATGACACAATACTCTTAGAAATAAACAAACTCTTTATTTTTTTCCCTATTTGACAAGCATCACAAATTTTGTCCTTTTTGAAAGAGATCTTAGGAAATCTCCTAGCTACATTGTTTCAAACGATCTTAGCTAAAGTATCAATTCATACATGTCATAATCTTCCATACTAAGACCAATAATCAATAGAAGAAGAATTTGAAGGAAATTATTTTTCATCAAAATGTGATAAGTTAATCGTATAAACATTCTTATTTATATAACCAATAAATAATATTTTTCTATTTTTACTATCATCAATCATGCAAATTTTTCATTCAAAAATCATTTTGTACCCTTTATCACACAATTGACTAGGTAACGACCCGATTTTTAGTAAATTTTTTAAAATGTGCTAAATTTTGAAATTTTTATAAATCTCTTTCAAAACAAATTAGAGTGCGACATAAACCAGACCGCTACCAACCTTTCATTAAAACTGTTATGAAAATCTAACTAATAGAAATCACAAAAGAGTTGTCATACCAGAAGCATACCCAAGACAGTAGCTCACCCGACCAATCCACCATCACCAATTAAGCCATCCCCACGGCAATACAAAAATGCAGAATCGCCCCGTAGCTCACATCAACGAAAAAACAGAAGAAGAAAGTATCACAATCCAACCGATTCATACAGCTCGGCATTGGAGGGTGAGAAATCCAAAATTCGCAGAAGCCTTACCTCGCGGAGAAGGCTACCAGAACCGACAGTAAGCATCCTACCCGAACACCCTGAAGGAGCACCGAAGGAACCAGTCCGCAGGAGCTCACACCCGAGTCTCCCTTCTCAGTCGCTCACCCACTAGAGGGAATTTTTTCCCTTCACTCTGACTTCGCAGCGGCCCTCTATTTCACTGTATTTATACATAGACGGCTAGGCTTAATAGGGATGAAACACGTTATCCCATGATTCCAGGCAACGGTTGCTGATTTCACTGCGATATCCTGACACACGGGTCTCCCTCATCGTCTCCCTCTCTCGTCTTTCTCGCTCTCGATCTCCAACTGCGGGTTTTCTTCAGGAAACCCCTCTTTTCTTTTCAGTCAAGAACCAAGCCACTTAAACTAGCGTGAATCGGCTAGCTCAAATCGATTCAACATCCATCTTTTCCCCCTTTTGATTTTCTTTTATTTTAATTCTTCACTAATCCCATTTAATTATCTTTTTAAATTTTTAATTCCAACTAATCCCCAATTAAATCCTAATTATCCATATTAATTCCCGTTATGAAAAGTCGGGGTATTACATTAGCACTTAGAATTGTCCTTCTCAATACATTCAAAACCAAATAAATATTCATCAACAAAAATTCTTTAGCAAACAACTAACATACTCCTAACTTCTAACTATAGTCAATAACCAACTCAACTTCATAAATAGATTCTCCATTCGTTGGCAAATAAAAATCCAAAATCTAACTTAATCCACTTAATAGGTTCCCAACTCCATATTCCTACAGAATTTCATTTACAAAACATAAACTTTCAATTATCAGATTGCAAAAAGATCCAACAGACAGAGTCTAAGCCCTCAACAACTTATATTAAGGTAGTAACGAAAGTAAGTGCTAAACCAAAATCAGTATTTGCCCATCAAGAAGTAATCAATAGAATGAAACTCACTCAACAGATTATCATCTTCAACAATAACCATCAAACAGAGTACGAAATAGGGAGACAAAACTATATTCACATAGCAACATCCTCAAAATTACCCACACCATAGTGAGCTAAATAAAATCCCCTAACGCTAACAAGAATCATGGAAGGAATTCTGTTACCTAAAGAACTCGAGAGAGGAGAGAAACTTGAATCTCCATATACTCCCTTCCTTTCCAAAGCTCTACCTTCACTTCCTCACAAACTCTCCCTCATGATTATCTCTCTTTCACACTTTCTCTTCAGACTGCTTCTCCTTTTCGCTCTAAATTCTCAACAGCTCCTCAGTCTTTCTCTCAAACCTTTATGTTCTTCTTTCCAAAATCTACCGTCTCTTGTTTATATCTCATAACTTACATCTCTTCAATTACCAATTGAATGTGAAAGGGCTAGGGAAGTAACGCTTAAGCATCCACTAAAGTCCAACCGACGTTTTCCAGCCATCCCTTCGATTTCCAAATGATGTTTTGCCATTTTCAGGGTGATCCTTGGTATACTAGTCAATCACTTCCTTCACGTGATCGACCTCAAATTTGCAGTCACAACCACGATCGATCGTGATTCATCAATGATCGACTGCAATTTTGTCTTCTTAAAAAATACGAATCGATCATCGCTTTAGTAGACGATCGACCGCTGCCAAAATCGTTACAATATGTATAGATTTTTCTTTGGAACCGGTTGATCACACCTCTTTAGTTGATTGACCACTTCCAAAATCGTTGCTCTCTGTATACAATTTTATTTGGAACCGACCGATAACCCTCCTTCAGTTGATCGATTGCTTCGAAAATGACAACAATCTGTATAGATTTCTCTTTGGAACCGGTCGATCACCCCTCTTTAGTTGATCGACCGCTTCCAAATTCATTTGCTTCTGTAATGTCTTATTTAGACTGTGATCGACCGTGACCCCCCATTGATCGACCACACCCTTATTATTTCTTCTATAACTTAGAAAAATCACACTTCCCATCAACCAAAAACCATAATTAATATATCTATTCTACAATCATCCCATAAATCCATAAAATCCCTCAAATATTATTACTTAGATCTTATGCTTAGTACTATGAAAATCTGGAATATTACAGGCAAGTTGTTCAATGATGCAATGTGAGACATTTTTAGGGCCACAACATCACCGCACTTTGAGAGAGAGATGATGAAACTATTTTTACTTAATCCGTCAGCACGCGCATAACTACGAAGAATAAATGTGAAATTTTGGTCCAAACATGCCTTTAGCTCGATCAAGAAAGAGAAACACATCCGCCTCTGATCCTCAACTGAATAAGATCAAGAAAGAGAACTACATCGGAATTCTTCAAAAACAATTGGTTATGTCACATTTGATAAAGATACAAAAGGAAAATCCCAATTCCTCCAATGTTTGATTCAATGTAACTTGCATATGATAATCAACAATTCAATAATAATAATAAAAAGCGAGCAGGAGAAAATACATTGACTGATTTTGCTAAAGCCCAACCTTCATTTACACATTCCATGATTCCACAGAAATGTTCTACACTCCACACTCTATTTTCAGTTGTAGTTGTTTATTATCCAAGATAAGAAACACAGAAAATACGTAACTTGTTACTCCTCTAACCTAATCCAATCTCGGACTTCAACTAATCAATCGACCGCCACCAACAATCCGATATTTAATTCGCTGCATCTTTCACTCGCAGGTCCATCCAACCACAAGGCCCAATTCACAACTTCCTCCCTGCACAGAATCAGAAACCCAATAATTTCTATAAAGAATTGTCTGTTTTTCTTCTTAACAGAAAGGAACTGAAAACCTGGTTTCACTTACCACACAACCGTCTTCCTCGGTGGCGATGGAGAGCTTAAATTTGCTCCAAATCACCATTTGCCGGATTGGACCCTGATTTCACAAGAGGTTTCGAGCTGCCCGTCGATGGTTAACTGCTAACACAACCAGATTCGTGAGAGACGGTCCAGATTGGCATTTTCATGGAGTTCATGTTTATAATCAGCTTAAAAAAATGAGCAGGAGGTCTATTTAAGAATCAGCCAAAGTGCATGAAATATCAGGTTTATTTCACCATCTTTTTCTTGCCATCACGCCAAGAGCAAGAAAATGACAACACTCTTAAAGAAACACATCATAATAATGGATATAATAAAAATATCATTTTGTAATTCAATTTACAAATACCTCCTACCGTTCATGGTTAGAAGAAATGAAGATTGAAGACAGACAACTGGCTCTCATGCAGCAGCATTCTATCAAAGACAAATACGAGACCTCCATTCAAGACCCTACTATTTTCCAATGGAAAGAGATGAAACAACGAAAACAGATCTTTCATGCACCACACATTATGTATATCATCATTCTCACGATAACCACATTTTTTACAATGAACATAATACTTTTGAATACACATGTCACTCAAAGGCATGACCTTTCAGTCAAATTCACATTAGATTGTGCGAAAGTATCTAAGTGGTGCCCTATATAACAAACCACACAATCATGAATTCACCATTGCAACTGACTTTCACCCAAACAAATCTGTTACACATAATATTGTTAATGATGATCAATACCATGGGAAAAGTTATGCGAGTGGAAGGGTGCAGTCTGAAAAGGGTAGTTTTGGTATCTTAAATGCCGAGTTGGTGGGGGTTAGAGTGGGACGGTGCTGTTACATGTGGGGAATGTTTGGGGTAAGAGAATAAGGTAGGGGGAGAGACTGTGGGTCTCTTGGTTTCCTAGTCTCTGGATTTCCAGGTTAGTGGTTCCTTTACCAATATAATTCCCTCCTCCAGCTACTTTTTGTGGTTGTTTTGGTATTGTTTACGTTGCTGTATAGGTTTAAGCCTCGTCAAAATCACTGAGGTAGTAACAAATTACAAAATCCATTTTTTATAGCAACTTAAACTCTCTCAAAGACAGAGCACTTACTATGCTTAAATCATTAATTATAGGATATATGCAATCCTCAACATTTTGGTTCAGGGAACGTTTTCTGTTGGAATTGTGTCATTTTTGAGATCTAAAAAAAGATAACAGGATGAGATAAAGGAAAGAAGTTGGCAATCGTAAAAAAACAAGTAACATGTTGGATTTGGAAAGAAGCAAAAGCATGAATTCACTTGTTTGGATGTCTTCGTGGACATTTCAGCAATGATAGATAAAACGTGAATTTATTGGTGATAAAACAGGAGGCAGACTCGATTGATGCAGGCATGCAACAAGCCAAAACATGAAATATTTCTAAACGATACTAAGCCTTCTTAAGTTTACCATTTACCAGCATAAGATAAACCATAAAGTGAGGAGCAAGCTTTATGAAGTTACCAACCCGAATAAGAACAAATTATGAGAAAATAAGAGTTAATGTTTAGACAAAAAAAAAAAAAGAAGAAAAGAAAAGATAAAGGGCAAACCTTGGTGAAGAAAAACACGAGGAAGTGTTTGGGAAGAGTCAGGAAAGACACTGGCGTAAGACTTGGTCAAATATGCAAAGTTCACGATTGGGGGCATAGAAGGCACCCTTTCACCCTTTTTCAGAAGTTGTTCTAAGTTAAGCCTCTGCAGTGTCAAGACAGCCCTACTCTCCTTCCAAACGAAAGCAAGCTGATCATTCTGAAACACAAAAAGGGAACCCGGCTTTGAACCAAGGTCTCTAAAGTCATACCCATTTGCAATACCCTCCCCAGTAAATGCATGCTTAATACTGACAAAATCTGGATCACTCTCCCATGGAAATGGATCCTGAGAAGGCTCATCAACATTTACTCTGAACATGGCAGAGCCATTAGGATGCAATACATCGTGAGTACCTTCCAATATCTTAGTCGCAGTGAGAAGTCGTTGCCCCTGTGACTCTTTGTAAGACAACAAGAGGAAAAAGAAAGCCTTTCCAGGCTTGTCATCCGAAGACCTACCGGCAGGCCAGCCAAAAGTCCCTCCCCATAAACCAGCATGTTCTTGTTCGAAAGTCGGAAACTGTATGGGCAACTTGTACAGAGCAAATTGATTGTTGCGCATGTTTGGCCATGCTGGAAAAGAAGGCAATTTAACAGTTGATGCATTCAATGATAGACCAATTGCATCACCTGATCTGACAAACTCATCTAGTTGAGTGTGCATGGTGCTGCTGCTCCAAGAAGGCATTCCTTCATCTCCATTGATAGAATTGCGCAAGCCAGTCGAATGGTCAGATGAAAATTCAGAACTAGTATTCCAATATGTTTGACCTCTAAGCGCGTACATCTTCATAACCATCGATCTCCTCTTTCGTAAAAGCACCATATCTTTCAGGAAGCTCACGTCATCATCCCTCAACCTAGGAAACAGTGGTCTAAATGCTAAATCATGCAGCTTCATACAAACTTGATTCATAACAAATTCAAGCAATTTCCATCTATAACTGAAAGACAATCGGATAAATGGCACCTTAACCTCAGTCTGTCCCATAACCCTTTGTGACCTAGAAATTCCATTGCTAGACTGATTATTTTCTCTTTGTGGATCAACTTCAAGAAGAAGCACATTGGAATTTTTATCAATGCACTTAACCGAACCAGGATAGACATAATCACAATCCTTCTCCCTTCCATGAAGAAAAAACATGGTGGAACCATCAAAATCTCCGAGAATTTCAAAAACAGGTGCCCAAAGAATGGGGCCGTCTTCAATTCCTAATGGACCAAGCTCTTGTGGGATTATCCGACAGCCAACAACTGATACAAACCCAGGCATAACGTAAACTACATTACCAAGATCAGGATCCTGACTAACCCATGTACCAATTAGGGGCCAAACCATATTGAGGAAGCGGAAAAGGGCCATATAAGATCTCACGCCCTTTCGCCACTCAAAAAGGTCAATCTGGACCACAATTCCGAGCAGCTCACACCGAGGGAGCCACACCTTTTCAGAGTCCACCACAAGAGCATGAACACTCCAGCAACATAAGCTGAGATTACACAGATCTCTTACGGACAGAGATCGGGAAACAACAGCAAACACATCATCTGGTAACGCTAAAAGCAAGATTGAGCCACAGGAGTCGGGCGCCATGAGAGTTAAACCGTAATGTTAGATACAGAAATTATAAACCCTGATAGAGAAAACCTAAAAAATGCGTGTAAGAAAACCAATCGCCAGTTAATCAGAGCTCGACCCTTTTGGCTCCTAGCTGTTCTCAAAGAAATGGGAAGGAAAGTTTCAGACTAGTTTCGCAACCAGGGTAAGTGACAGTGACAGTGACAGTGACAGTGACAGTCGGTATGTTTATCTGTTTAGCTCCTACACGATGGGTTTAGTTTCTTTCTATTTATTTTACCAATATTTATTAATTAATTATTTATAAATTATATTAAGTATTATATCCATTAACAAATAATATATATTACAATATAAAATTATAAAGGAAAAATGACAAATCAACCATCGTAATTTCTGTTCAATGACAAGTCAACCACTGTGATATATTTGCTAACAAGTTAACCACTAACGTATGAGAAATTGACAAATCTAACATCACACTCAAGTTAACCTAGGCAAAACTGTCTGGACACCGCAAACAAGTGCCTGGACGCCGCCTAGGCAAAACTGCCTGGACGCCGCAAATAAGCGGCGTCCAGATTGTTTGCGGCGTCTAGGCAAACAAACAAGCCTGGACGCCGCATGTTTGCAGCGTCCAGGCAAACAGACAAGCCTGGACGCCGCAGGCAAACAAAACTTCCTAGACGCGGCAAACATGCGGCATCCAAGCAAACAAACAAGCCTGGACGCCGCTTGTTTGCGGCGTCCAGACAAACAAAACTGCTTGGACGCCGCAAACATGCAGCGTCCAAGCAAAGAATCGTGTACCACCCCAATCATTTTCCCTTTTATAAAGGGAAAATAAAAGTTAGGGCTCATTATTTTGCATCTCCTACCCTCTACCCGACCCTCTGCTCTCTCTCTCCCTCTCCCTCTCCCTCCCAATCGGCTCTCCCACTATCCCCCAATCGCCCACGAGTCCGACTACAGCACGGCGACGACCACCCGAGGCCGAGTACCGCACGGCGACGACGAGCACGGGAGGCCGACCACCGAACTGCGACGAGCACGCGACGCCAAGTTCGGCGATGACCACGAGACGCCAACCATCGAACAGCGACGGCCACGCAACGCCAACCACTGAACGGCGACGACCACGCGACGCCAACCACTGAACGGCCTATCTCTCGGATCTCTCCTTTCTCTCGCCTTTCTTTGATAGAGTGTTAGTATCCTGTGGTAGATCTGCACTGCATCTATTTTTTGTGGTAATTTCCTTGTTATTTTGTTTGTTAGTTAAATTGGGTTTGTTAGTTATTTTTAGTTTTGTTAAAAACAAAATATCAAATTGGGTTTGTTTGCTAGAAAATGCAATTCTAATCGATAATGGTACTAAGAAACTCGATACACTACTTCCAATTATGAAATTGCTTGTACCATTGGCTAAAGCTAAATTGTGTTTGTTGATTTATGAAACTGCATTCTGTCTATTTTTTGGTGGTTTGTTGATTTAGGATGTTTTATTATTCACAAATTTTTGTTTGATTGTATTTTTTATTACACTGTAGGTTGTTGGCAACTTACTCTCAACGATCAGCATGGAATCGCGGCCTAAGAAATTGAAGTCAAAGCGTCGGAAGGCAACGGTGGAGGCCATTGAACCCGTTCAAACTATGGAAGTGGAAGATGTCTGACCCGCGACAGCGGTGGAAGATGAAGAAACCGCCGACCTTGAAGAAGAATTATTCTGGAACGCTAATTGCAAAACACGGTATTTAGAAGATATACAACATCGTAGAATTACTGTGTCCAAAATAGTAGATTTGAACTCTTTCACAGAAATGGGAATTGATCGTATGCTTGAAGCTGCTGGATTAGCCGGGTTGTGCAATTTGAGGGGCAGTTACTGCAAGAGAGTTATAAGATTGTTTTACGCAAATTTGCGAATATCCACTAAACCATTAGAGGTGCGGACGTACGTTTTTGGAAGGGAGTTGAGTTTCACTTCCAACGATGTAAACATGATGATTAGATGTGTACTGGATGAGCCAAGCAAGGAATATTATCATATGGCTCGGAACCACCATTTGTAAAACAAGGAGGTGGGTTAGCGGTGCTTAGATTGTTGCACCAGGATCCCGAGGTTGTCGAGTACAGAAAGCCAAAGGGAAAGGAGTTGAATGCCTACGCCTGATTGATCCACTTGATCATGACGTACACCATTTTGCCTCGAAATGGGCATCGCGACCTTGTTACCAGCATGGATCTCTATATACTGGAGAAGGTGTTTATGGGAAAAAAGGTGGACAATGGGTATATAATCGTGAGCCACATACAAGAGGTGCTCAATAACTCGGCGAAGTCCCTGCCGTACAACTGGCTAATCCAGAGGACGTTGAGCAGTTTGGGGTCCCCATCCCAGAGAACGAGCCAAGAATTGAAGAGTCGGTCAATGACATGTACAACAATTCATTATTGGACCGAATGTGTATCACCCAAACAGGAGGTGAATGGTTTTGCAAGGGGAAGAAGGTAACAGCACATCCACCCAGCTTAAAGCCTTCGCATTCAGGGCCTTCGCATGCACTGCCACCTCCTCCTCAGTCATCTCACTTTAGTTCGATACCTGCTGGGATGCTCAACTGGATGAGCAAGATGGAGGAGCTCCATAATATGTCCATGACCCATATGCAAGTGATGGCAGACTAGATACAAATGCAACAAGGCCAAATACAAGAAGCGGCCAAGCTCACAGAAGAGAGGTGGGGTATCGCAGAAGAGAGGTGGGGTATAGAACAACAGTGGCAGTGCAAGCAGCGGAGTGGCATCGTGAGATGGTGGCAGCACTTAAGCAAGGGGAGAGGCGATCAACCCATTCAGGAAGTGCGTCATCCTCCTCGGACGCACCAGATGCGACATTCCTATTGTAAGTTAATTTTGTTGAACGTGAATTCCAATTTTTACTTTATTTGTCTTTCATGTACTGACGTGTTGTTAATTTGCAGCGAACTTGTCGGAAGCCGCTTACAAACTTCTCCAGCCGTGCCTCTCAGGCCGCCGCCCCTTAAAATTTTGCGCCTGATACGTCTTTCATTTCGGTATATATGTGTATTCATTCATGGTTACGCTGACCGTTTGTTGCAGGCTCATGATTTGATGAGTAAGTTCCAAGACTATGTCCGGGCAAATACTCGAAAGAACATGGAGACATGCGCAATTTTTGCAGGAAAGCTGACCGACAATACATACCTCGTCTCTGAACTTATCTTCCCAGATCAGAAAGGAATGCCAGATACGGTGAGAGGCCTTTTTTGGGTGTTAGTGTATAAGATTTTATCTTAGTACTCATCCAAACTTATATGCAGTGCTATACGACGGCAGAAGCAGACACAGAAGTTTTCAATTATCAACAACGACACGATCTACTCACACTTGGATGGATTCACGTAAGTAATCATGTCGTTTCTCCAGGTTGGAGTTAATGTTTACTGAGATCATATAATGTGTTGTTCACATTGCAGTCACACCCGAAACATGAGTGTTTTATGTCGTCCGTTGATCTGCACATGCAATTCGCTTACCAAACATTGTTGCGGGAATCAATCTCCATTATCACAGCTCCCATTGACAAACAGCAGTATGTAGTTTTCCTAGTGTAAATTCTTAATTTTGCTTTCCACATAATTGCTCGACACTTGTTCCCTTTGCATTACAGGCCGTTCGGCGTCTTTCGGTGTACCCCTGAGGGGATGAGGGTGATATCAAAGTGCCACATTAAGGAACAATTCCACCTGCACGAACCTCCAACCTTTCAGTATGAGGGTCCGTTGTTCGCCCGAGTTGAGAACATAGCCTTTGACGTGAACTTGTCGTTTCTGGTCACGGATTTGCACCGGAAACAGCCCAGGAAGAAGAATGCGTAGTTTAGTTGATTTTGTGTACTTGTACGTTAAAATGTATGTCAAGTTGTCAATGATATGTTGGGAGGTTAGGTGTAGTTTACATTTAGTGGATGAATGAGATGTTTGGATGATACTGGAATTGTTTGGGCTGTTGGTGCAGGATGTACGAGAATAACTATGTGGGATTAAAGAAACAAGGGACATTCTATTCAAAATTTTAAAACATTGGCAAGTCTATCAAACTCATTTTATTTTCAACAAAATAATTACATCAATGGCCTTTGACTGTCATGTACATTTGTTGCAAGCAAAAACGGTTATATCACGGCAGGTTAAGGTCCACATCTGTATAAGTAGGTGTGGGAGAACCTTCCGCATCAAACTCCTGCAGACCACATTACAAAGGAAATTAGCATAGTTCAAATATCAATTAAAAGCATAATGCGATAATGCGCTGACCTGCGTCTCATGAACTCTATCGGGAGCTGTCTCGGGGACTCTGAAACCCATAAAATGTGTCATCTGACCTTCCTCTGCCGCCTCTTCCTCTGGCTCTAGCCACCCCTCTGTTGCCTCTGCCAGCCCCTGCACTGGATTCCCCTCCCCCTTCGCACATGCGGGCATTGTGGCCCACACCCCCACACCGGCCACAATGCACATTTAAATGTCTTCTGGTAAGCACTGTCCGGCTTGGAGCCTCATCCACATCCCGTATTCTACGTACGCGGGGCCTGCCTGGAAGCCTTTTATACGGCGGTGGGCTAATTGGATCCAGATTTGTCATAGGATGCCACTCGATTGGGCCATTGAGGGGGAGGAGAAAGTGGAAGTACATCACCATGTATATTTCCCGGTGATAGCACCAATGCACAAACTTCTCAGGAGATCTCCTCATGAGGTGAATGCACGGGATTGCATGGACACACGGGATGCCGGTCAACTCCCACCGGTTACAAATACAAGTACACCTGTCCAAATCGACAAAGTACATGTCGGTATTGTTGCTGACCTCAAACTGGGCCGCTCCTGCAAATTGGGGACTCCAATTTCAACTGGCGAGCCGTTTGCTAATCATTGGACACAACAGATCGGTTGAGCGAGCCATTTTTTCATTTTTTTTCACTATCCTACCCATGATGCCCTTTCGAATGATCTCAAACATACTTGGTTTGTCCCGAGCTAGTAGGATACAGGCATTGAAGGACTCGCTGAGGTTGTTGAGGCTTATGTCGCACTTTGGGATGGAAGAGAAAGCATGTTTGGCCCAACAGGTCACCTCTATTCCACGTAGATATTCATGGGCCGCCGGGTCAAGGACAAATAACTTGGCCATCTCTTTCTCAAATTGCCTCACTGTTGTGGCTCTTGATGCAGCCCACATTGCATCCTTCAACAACCTGCCTTTAAATTGTTTTTGAAAATTGGCATACAGGTGTCGGATGCACAACCGTTGTTCTGCTTGCCATGCCACCTCTCTCACAACTGGCACTAGTCCCTGCAAACTTTCATAATATGAGACAGACATTGGAAAAAACATGCATAACGTAAACACATAATTCAAAAGCAATGCACAACACCTTTTGTCGATCAGAAATAATTGTCCATCCATTGCCAGATGGGGTGTTTAGATCATCTAGCAACAATTCTATAAACCACCTCCATGAATCCCTATTTTCTGCTTCTACTACTGCTACAGCAATCGGATACATACCATCGTTCCCGTCGATGGTGACAGCAGTAAGCAGTTGGCCCGGAGTCGCTCCCTTTAAGTGGCAGCCATCTAAACAAATAACAGGTCTACCACAGTTCAACACTGCCCTCTTGCATGCATCCATGCACATGTACATCCTTTTAAATACACTCATATCAAGGTCAACACGCAGTGAACTTCCGAGATTCGACCTCCGAATCTCCTCAGCATAGAACCATATGAGCTTGTATTGCTCATTGCCATTACCTTCGTTAATTTTCTTTGCCGCATTTCTTGCCCTTCTAGCAAGGCTGGGTGTGATGTTCACGTTGACGTCCTTCCTGATAGTCTCAATTATGGAAGATACGTCCCAATCGGCCTGACTTTTAAATCTGTCTAAGTAATGCGTTGCCACCCATTTGGCAGTGGCATGGCGGCTTTCCATCTTTCGGGAGCAAGTGTGAACGTCGTTGTAGGACTTTATTTGAAACGTCATTTCACGTTCTATTTGTGACGTGTGCATCCTCCATGTGCATCCTTCTTGGCAGACAGCCCTCAACCGACGAGCATCACTATGGGTGAATTTTATGTCGTACCCATTGTTCAATGCATAATCAACAATTTCTTCTCTAATTTTCGTCAATGAACTGTATTTTTTGCCAAGGCCCATACCAACATAGCTGCATTGTGCTTCTGCTTGGCGTATAGACCTACTCTGTGCCATGTTAATGTCTTCATCACTAGTGGATTGGCACACTGATCGGAGGTCCTCATTGTCCTCTTCATTTAGACTTGCAGATACAGAATGCAACACAATTGCAACTTCATTTCCAATTCCACGTACCTCGTTTTCATTCGCCAATAATATCTTTGAAGGGCCCACTATAGCTTCACGGTTAATATCAGCTTCTTCGACACTCCAAGCACTCCAATGCGCCATTTTCTTGACAACAAATGCTTCAACTTTGCCAAAATACCTTTCTCTTCTCGCTTCAGTTCTCACAAATCGCTAGGTTTAGGGTATGTTTCAGATTCGGGAAGGGAGAGTCGAGACTGAGAGCCCTAATTTTCATTTTCCCTTTTCATAAAGGGAAAATGATTGGGTGGGGTGGGTCTTGGACGCTGCGGCGTCCAAGCTTGTTTGTTTGCATGGACGCCGCGCGTCCAGGCTTCTTTGCCTGGACACCGCTTGTTTGCGGCGTCCAGGCAGTTTTGTTTGCCTGGACACCGCATGCTTGTGTATTTGCATGGACGCCGCTTGTTTGCGGCGTCCAGGCTTGTTTGTTTGCCTGAACGCCGCTTGTTTGCAGCGTCCAGGCTTGTTTGTTTGCCTGGGCGGCGTCCAAGCACTTGTTTGCAGTGTCCAGACAATTTTGCCTGGGTTAACTTGAGTGTGATGTTAGATTTGTCAATTTCTCATACGTTAGTGGTTAACTTGTTAGCAAATATACCACAGTGGTTGACTTGTCATTGATCAGAAACTACGATGGTTGATTTGTCATTTTCCCAATTATAAATTAGAATTAGAGAATAATCTTTATCCTACTTTATTCTAATATTCATTATGTGTAGTAATGTTTATTAACTTTAATTGCTAATTAATACTAAATTATGAAGATTATTTGCTGTAATATTATGATTTTTTCTTAATAATTCTTCAACTCAAGTAACATTTAATATTGGTTCAAGCTTACTAAATGAAGTTAATTATGGGAGTTTCCAAATATTAGTGGAGTAGGTTTATTGTGTTAAAAATTTTAATGCCTTTTGATTTATATAAATATTTATTATTTATTAATCAATGAATTTAATTTATTATTTAAGTTTAAGGCCACTATTTGATATATAATTAAATAGATTGTCAAATTCTACTGTAAAATTAAAATATGGTATAATATTACATTTTTTTGAGTATTAGTGACATTATACACTTATATGACCTAGGTGGTATTAGCACGGGATCATCAATCGCAAGAAAGAAAGAAATGACCTTCTAGCTATGTTGAAGCTTCATTTGCACAAACCTCAAGTTCAAATGTCTTTTGCGGCTAATATGAAGCGTCGCTTTGTGGAATTGCAAGTAGGAGAATTTGTGTGGCTTCTTATTCAGCTGTATCACAAAAGTTAGTTGTTAAAAAACTGACTGTTAAGCTGTCTTTACAGTATTTTGGGTCATTTCAAGTGTTGCAACAGATTGGACAGGTTGCTTACAAGCTTAACTTACCTGAATCTTCATTGATCCATCAGGTATTCCATGTTTCATTATTAAAAAAAAAAATATGGAAATATTCCATCTGTTGTTCCCTTACCTGACATGGTGATAAATGATATGGATTGAAAAATTCAACTGGAAATTCTATTGGATGTCCAACAGCAATGTGGTGATTTGAAAAAAACTTTAGTTCTAATCAAGTGGGAATGTATTCAGCCGTTTGAAGCTACTTATGAAGATTTTGATCAAATTCGTTTTCAATTTCCTAATTTCAACCTTGAAGATAAGGTTATTTTTTGGGCATGGAGTAATGATAGGCATCCAATAAGGTTTATGTATTCTAAAAGAAAAAATGAATAATTGTAGCCAAATAAGTGTCGATTGACAGTTATTTGTGGCTGATTCACAGTTATTTCTAATCCACTAAAAAGTGGAGACTATTTAGGAGAAAAAATCATAGCTTCTTCTTTCTCTTAACAAAAAAACAAATGAAAAAGGAAAACTGCCTCCAAAGACAATATGATTTTTAAAAATCATTCTGGTAACAGTTTTTGAAAACACATTTGGAAGCATTGTTTTTTCCGGTTTCTGTTTTCCAGTTTGCAAAAACAAACAGCAGTGCAACATGCCTTGCGCTATTTCTCCACCATCCTAGAAAATAAGAGTAACTCATTCTAACCTATTGATGATGCAAATAATTGAGATCTTTTGGCTAAACATGGTGATAATATGAACGAATGAGGTTGAATCTCACATCAGTTTGATCTAGTGAACTAATGGATGAGATCAACTGCAGGAACAGTTACATTTGTATGAGAAATTCAAGTCAAACTATGATTATAACTTTACAAACTAGATCCATAAAGCAAAACAACACTAGAAAAAAAAACAACCATTGAAATTAAGTACAATAATTGTCATGAAATCTACAAAACTCATAACATTTAGCAGAAGCAATCATTGGCAGCACTACAATCCATGGCAGGTGAAAGAGGCATCAATGAGAAGTGTAAAATCAATATCTACTAGTGAAATTCCAACAAAGGGGGAAGGATGAGTAATAATGAGAAGGGGAAAAAGATTACATAACCATCCTAGAAAACGTCCAAATTAGTTGAACAGGCAATAAAAGGAAACACATTTAACTATGATTCTGAATTTTTCTCGAAATTATACTAAACCATATAAAGTAATCCTTTGTCAAACTTTTAGAAGCTGAAACTCAAGTAAATACGCAAAAATGTTCTCACGACAAAGCCATCACAAGTAAATATGCAAATAAAATGTACCTGAGATGAGCAAATTTGACAAGTTAGAATACAACCAAGAATCCCTTCTAATGGTCCAAGGCTATGGCTATCACACTGCCATGTTTCCGGAGTTGCCGCCTCAATAAGATCACA
Source organism: Begonia loranthoides (assembly GCA_022433065.1). NCBI lineage: Eukaryota > Viridiplantae > Streptophyta > Magnoliopsida > Cucurbitales > Begoniaceae > Begonia > Begonia loranthoides. The sequence continues at coordinate 32,229,758 of CM039471.1, read as the reverse complement.
GAATCCTGCATGGAGTCCTTCACCAATAAAATCAGCCATAAATGACTACCGGTTTGAATATGAATCAAAGCTTTGCAGTATCTCATTTTCTTTTTTCCTTTTTCTATCCTTTCTATCTTCACTCCCTGATATACCAAAAAAATTCTCATATTAATCAATTACAGGTTCACTATTACAGCAACTCAGAGAAACTATTTGGAGTTCCCACCTTATGACTATGGTGCAGGAGAAGTAACAATACCTGGGCCATTAGAGCCAAGATTATTTTATGAAAGCTGTTGGGAATAATGTGCCCAACAAATAAATGTAATAGAATAATTTTGTAATATATGAATAAATTCATATTGATTGATATTATGTTAATATTTTAGATTATATTTTATAAAATTCATAAAAAATTTCTTTAGTTATTTATGCTAACTTTATATTTACATATATATTGTATATATGTGAGATAAAATATAAAGAGTAATAACCAAAATATGTCAATGACTTATATTTGAATTATGAAATATTCAAATAGTTCATAGTCATAAACATAATTTATCTCATTAAGAATGTATACTCATATTTAGACTATTTATGTAGTGACATAAGATAAATATGTTTTATATAATATGATTATATAAGACTAAACCAGATAAAATTATATTGTTCTAATAATTTCCCTTAAATATAGAAAAATTAATTTTATCATAATGATGGTCATACATGCATGATCTTAATTCATTGTATTTAATAAACTTATATTTTATTTTAATTTATTCTTTAATTTACTCGGTAAAGTTTTGTACAAGTTATGATTTGTATACCTTGTATATTGGGAGTGAATTAAAATGAATAGCTGGGAATGTTAATATCGATACAATGAAATCCATTTATATAGATTCCCTTGTTTGTTAGTTCAAGGATCAAATAATTAGCGCGCAATTCATAGTCATTATGAATTAATTATTCAATCAAGAAATAATGGTAGTCAAGGATAAAGATGTAATATGAGGTTAACGGATTATAAACCTAGTTCTATTGCGAATCTAAATGGAGGGTTAATACATATGTAATGACTATATCAATAGACATTACTTAGAGTAAATATACTCTATAGTTTTTTAGAGTACAACTCTAAGTATTTAGTGGAATTGCTTTAGAGCTAATAATTATGTTAATTAATATAAAGAGTTTATATTAATTAACAAAATATTATTTGAACTTAAAACTATAGGTCAATTGATCCCTTCGTCACCTTTTATCATTATTCGAATAATAGAAAAATGAACAAATAAAATTAAATAATTAATTATTTAATACACTCAATAATAAGTTTATTATTTTTTATTAGATGAAATAATTGAATTATTGATTATTCAATTAATTAAGACAAATGACAAAAGTTGTCATAATTAATATGTTTATTATATTTCATTAAATGAAATAATTGAATTATTGATTATTCAATTAACAAATTATAAAGTAACTTTTGAAAATAGTTTTTAAAATGGATTTTGTCAAATTTGAGTTAATGTCATAGTGCCAAGTGTTGAACTATGGTGACAAGATCTTTTCTTTGCCATAACATTTTTGTTATAAATGTATTATAACTTAAATAAGAGATTAATTAGTTAATGTTATAGTGCCAAGTGTTGAGCTATAGTGACAAGACCTTTTGATTTCCATAACATTTTTATAAATATATGAAATCAATTGTAACTTTAATGAGAAATTTGTGGTATTTTTCTCTAAATGTCATAATGGCCATTATAGAGCAATACCACTATAAATAGAGGCCCAACCTTATTAGGTGATAAGGTTGAAGTCTTTGAGATAAGGAATCCATTTTGAGAGTAAAATTTGTATATTCCGTGTTGGCTTTAGAGAAGTGTTTTCTAAATCCAAATAGACTGTCTCATGTATTGAGAATACAATATATCATAAATTGAGTGCGATCTTGTTTCGTTCATCATGCCCACACGTGCTTATTCAAGTCGAGGAGGATTGGCGAAGAAGATCGAAGGTTGATTTTGTACCCATGTGAAGTAAGCTACAAAGGTAATATTCTTCATCTTTTATATTAGATCTAAATAAAGATTTTTGAACACATATTATTATTAATATGTTATAACAACTATCCGTTTTATGTTCATATTAAAATTATTTTTCATGATATATATTGGTTATGTACGTTACCATTGTTAGAACATTGGTAATTTCGTCGTGCAAGGGAACCTAAAAACCAACAATTGGTATGAGAGCTTCGTTGTAGTTATGATATATTTAATAATGCGATTTTATGAAAATCATGATATGTGATGATAAGTAGGCTTATGAATTTTTTTAATTTATATATATATTTTTGGAATGTTGAATGTACGGATATATGAATGATTGAAATAATGATCGTAATTTCATGTGGTCGATTTAGGTTAGGAATATTTTTTAAATTTCTTATTTTTAATTTTGATGTAAACTTAATTTGTCTTGGGTAAATACTCTTTATGTAATATTGATGGAGATCAAAGAAAGAAGAAGGGCAAGAAAAATTTTGGAGCGAGACTATGATGTGCAATTATTATCACTACGACGTATGACGCAAATATGTGAAGGCTACCAAGACTTTATATTTTTTTTTATGGATTTATATGTAACTTTAGAAATAACTAAATCGACCCGGTCATTATTTCATTTACTTTTATTCTTGATATAAGTTGTTTTATCATTATCATACATTCACATGTCATATAGTACTTGCATATAGAGCCTACTTATCATTTAGTTTTCTCACATTGACATGTATTCTTAACATATATTTTATTTATTTTGTAACGGCCAAGATTTTCGTAAATCGTTAAAATGCGTAAAAATTTGAAATTTTTTTCTTTTTAAAACAAAGATGTATCAGAGTACGTCTAATCGGGTCGCTACTGACTCTTTCTTTAAACTTGTTTGGGAAAACCAATTACAAGGTGCGGAAGTGTAAATAATCAAATAAAACCATTTGTTTAAAATCTTGCGGAAGTGTAAAGAAATCATTTAAGAAGGAAATACTAAACAATTAAAACACTACGTTTAAACAAATAGAATTGACAATTAAGCATCCTTGGATTACACCCGTTTACTCATCTTTTTCCTTACCTGGTCAGGCCCAAGTCTCGTGCGTGCGAAATCATCCATCCCTACTTCATTATATGTTTATCGTCTACTTATTATCTGTTCGTCGTTTGTATCTACACCACAAGTAATTGTAAGCCTAAAGGTTTAGTAAGGAAAATGGTTAATACAATTATGCTTATGACTCTCTTTGGTTCTTTTGGAATGGGGGCCACCCAAACCAATCCTTTCATTAGCCATTTACCATTTTATTACTTTTTTTTACGTCGTTCGCTCATTACTCGTACTTTGAGCTGGAGATTGGAGGACCTATATGGAATGGTATAGTCTTGGTCGGCTTCTAACCTCCTGTGAGCAACAAGTCCCTTTCCCGACATGAGAAAGGGGCGCAGTCTAGTGCCAAGCTAGATCTGAACTACCCATCCGCCCCCAACTCCCTTTTCTTTTCTTTGTATTTGTGTCAGGCTAAGCTACCAGACCACAGAGGCCTTTATTATCTTACAGTTTTACTCATTTTCATCATTTATCTTCACTCATGCATGTGTGCACACCACCCCGTGGCACTCCCTATTAGTTTCTATTAACATGATGCATGACCATACAGTCTCAACCTAACGTGATGCATGATGCTCAATAACGTAACTTTAACAGAAATTGAAGTGCGCATCTAAAATAATTAAAAGCACATGTAAGGAAAGCAAAGAATATAATAGAATGAAGGAACTGCGCACAACAGAAAACAAGTATAACATTAAATTAAGGCAGTGAATGAACAATAAACTAAACATGCTTAGGAAGATAAGATGATTATTCTAGTTCTTTAGTTATTTAGCCTAATTAATCTCCTAGTCCATTTACATGCTTCTTACGTTTATATTTCTAAGCCATTATTCTAATCAGTTATTAACATGCTCCTACGTTGATTGCATGCTTTTATTCTACTTAACTAATTATACTTGGTTTAGCAGAAAGTACATACTAAGGACATGTAATCATAATCGAGATCTCAGGCATACCAAGAAAACAATAACAAAAGCAATTATAAAACATTCATTCGCATAATAAGTGAGATCCTTGAGACCCTTAACTCATTCACGTTACATCATTCTCTTTTCATCTTCTTTACCATTCTACTCTCTAGTAAAGTAAAGCATTGATTATGAAACTGAAGTGTGCATTGAAATAAAAGTAATTGAAGGCAAACTATAATTAAAATTGCGTATATAATAAATAGACGGTAAAGAGGCATACGATGAATTACGCTTAACTAGGCATGCTCGTTAAAATAAACTAAACTAAACATGGAAACATGCTTTAAACAACAATTAACGAAAACATACTTAGACAACAAATAATGGAAACATGCTTGAAAATTGGTAATTCTTATTCATGCTTTTATTCTAACTAATTAAACATGCTACAATTAACAATCTAGTTATTATCCTAATTAATTACATGTTCGACTAATTAGTTAACATGCTCAAGGTTTAGTTATTGATTAAACATGCTTGAATGGATTAACACGCTTAAATCGACTAACACACTTAAGTTAACATGCTTGAGTGGATTAACATGCAAACATGCTTATCTAGTTAAACAGATTACTAAACATGCTCCAGGATTGGTTATTAATTACACAACTAATTAATCATGCTTGGATTGGTTATTTAACAACTAGTTAGTTAATTAGCATGCTTGTTTCATCATATCTGAGTCTGGTCAATTTCTAATTAACATGCTCATTGTCTGGTTACTTACCTTTATTAATTAACATGCTACTAATTGATTTAAACATGCTAATCAAACAAACTAGTTAGCCAATTGGATACACTAGTTGGTTAATCTAATATTTTAGTAATTAATTTAAACATGCTCGTTAATCAATCTACACATACCAGTTGATTGAACATGTTAATAGTTAATTGGTAGTCCCTTTACATGCTCGGTTAATTATCATACTAACATTATTAATTACATGTTGAAAGAGGAAACATGCTAGTATAAACACCGATTACTTTAGACTAAATTAGTCTGCATGCTAAAATAATTTAACCATTAGCTAAATAAATTAGAAATCAAACATGCTAGGTTAATTGGGGAAATGGCAGCACAATAGGGAGGGGAATAACAACATTTAGTTAACAATCAACCACAAATAAACGTCCCCTAGCAAACTAAAACTCTTAGCTCATTTGTGGACTTCATTTAATCATCCCCTTTTTTACATTAACGTTCATCAAAATCATCATCATCAATTACGAAATTCCTATGCAGTTAAGCAAATAATTGCAGGACACTACAACAACATACATATATGACTTGTAGGAGTTTAGCAAGCAAGGAAACTAACAAGCAAAGAAAACAATGCCAACAATGGGAATAACCAACAGTCAACAATTGACTACAGAGCATCAACAAGAGAAAACATCTAATAAACACTACACTACAACTATCAGTAAGCATTTAGGAGCACTAAAGCTAAACTCACGCACACCTACTTGTGGTGTAGGGCCTCAATGGCCAAAACACCCCATTTTCCTTACCTCGATGCTATATCGCGTTTAGCACCTAACCGTTATCTTCCTCCTCCTTTCGATACATTCACCAATTAAAACACTATAATTCATTAATGACTCGAAACTTACACGAATACTAAGTACTTCTTCGACTCCTAACAGAGTATCACATAGCCCAATAAATAATTCCCAATAACAACATTTAAACCGAGTCACAGAACTACATCACGCATGCTTCATAATTCATTCAAACAATATCCAAAATAATTAACTTAGATCTTCATTCATCCAACTAATGATTTGAATCTAACTGGCAGAACATCTCAACCACTTACTCTTTTATCCAAATAATAGGGCAGCAAATAAATCCTCCTAACATGCAGATTAACCACGTGCTTCGCACAAAAATTCACATTATCATAATAATCAGCCCAACACAACATATTTACAATAAAAATGCATTCATTTCTTTTTGTCCCAGTAAAATAGTAAACAACCAAGAACATCCCAAAACCAAAACCAACTATGCAGAATCAACAACAGAGAATTACATATGCCATGAAAATGCACATACTGCTATATGCAGGCAGTAGACGATTTATCCAAAATCTCCAGAGCTCAAGTATTACGAGAAAACAACAGACTCAGGAGGAAGGAAACCTTACCCTTCACAACTCCTAGCAGAAACGGAGAGCTCCAGCTCTTGTCTCAAGATAATTCCCTCCTCCTTCCTCATCTCCTACGCTCGGCTTCACCAGGAAGGAAGAAATCGACAGAACATATGTCCCTTCTGCACAGCTCCCACTCACTACCCTCCTTTATCTAGGAAATCTCCTAACAACGTCTCTGTCCAGCTTATAGAGTGTCCCCCACGCTGCGATTCCAGGCTGGAGTTGTCTGCGTTAGTAGACAACAAGTCCGAACCAAACCGGGCAGACCGGTTTGGTTTGCCAATCGCACTCGGTCGAAGCCCTCTGGCCATCGAGAGGAAGCCCCTGCCGACGGGAAAATCAGTGATTCGTCCTCCAAATCGCGACTCCAAACCTCAACCAATCAACAGAACAACAAAGAAGGAGAGAAACCCAATAAATTAGACCTTGAATCATCGTCAGAAGTCTCTCCTGCGGAATCCCTGATTCCGAGCCCTAACCGTGAACGTCGTTCCACCTCTCCTGGACGTTGCGCACGTCATCGTGCAATGTCGTATAGCCGTCCAGAGCTCGCTCATCGCCGTTCGCCCTCGCTCCCGATTTCCCTTCTCCCTCGTCGCCTCTCTCTGTTCTCGCGACCCTCACACGGAGAATGGCCTCTTGGCCATTCTATTAGTTTCGACTGAACCGGTTCAATAAGTGAACCGGTTCGCCCCTCCACTCAACCAAATTCCTTCCTTTTAAAAATTCTTCTCCTTAACCCAATTAATTTATTTAATCCTTTTACATTTTAAATCTCAAATAGTCTATTTTATCCAATTAAATTTCTTTTTAATAATTTAATTAAATCTTTCATTTAATTAAATTGTATACAACCCAATTCCAATTCTTGATTTATTTCAAATATCGCTCGATGATAATGATTGCCTATTACGTCTTTGATAATATCTCGATAATTATCTAAGTAATCCAATTATCCCAAATTATTTTCTAGTTAACCTTATTAAATTTCGATATAAAAAAATTTGGGGTATCACATATTTAATTTTAATAAATTAGTTTGTTAAAAATTAAATGGTTTTAATTAGATTAAAACTATTAATTCATATTTATGAATTATGTGAGAAAATACAATAATGTAAAATTTTAATTGTTAAATTTTTACATTGTTTTGTAAGTACTAAACAAATTGTTTATTTAGTATCATTAATTTTATAATTTGATTATAAATTTAATAATCTATATAAAATAAATTTATTTTGATTAAATATTTTTTTATAGATTTAATAGAATATGTGATATTCTATAAAATCACTATAATTCAAAATAATAAGTGGGAGAAGAGAGTTAGGCGTGTAAGATTTAAGCGAGGCTTCGAGACGACTTTGTTATTGTCCTCCCTAAGGAGAGTGTTCACTTAGATCAAAGAGATAGGTTTTATAAAATGTATTTTATCGTTGACCATCCTTAAGACGACAATTATAAGTTAAGTTTTATAAAACCAAAACGATGATATACATTCATAAAAATGTGATATAATGTTTTAATCACATTTTGACCAAAACTAATCGATGGTCAATAAATTTTGAAAATATGAGATATTTTGAATAAATTTATTAATAGATAATATTTTTACCCTAAGGAAAAACATTATGTATCGAGGCAATAATTACATTTGCATTATATTTAGTGATTTAGCATGCTCATGCATCATTTTACTTGCCATATTTCTTATGAATTTTATGCATAATATTAATATTTATTTATTTATTCATTATAACATAATGTCTTCTTTTATGATTAATTTACTCGTGACTGAAAAGTTGACTGGTAATAATTTTGTCAATTGGAAAAAGAACATGAATTTGATTCTTGTGCATGACAACTTGTAGTTTGTCCTGACTGAGGAATGTCCTCTGGTCCTTGCTGAAAATGCCACAAAAGAGGAGAGAGAACCGTTCGAGACACAGAAACGAGCAAATGACAAAGCTCGTTGTTATTTACTCACTTCTATGACAGATATTCTCAACACATAATTTGAGAACACAGAGACTGCTTATGAGATAATGGAGTCTCTTCAGAACATGTTTGGTAAACCATTTGACCAAGCCTGTCATAAAGCTATCAAGAAAGTCATGAATAGCAAAATGCGGGCCGATACCTCCTTTCGTGAGCATATGTTGATGATGATTAGCACAATTCATGAGGCTGAAATTAATGGGGCCCATATTGATGAGGCTACCCAAGTGGGCATGATTTTGGAAAGCTTGAGCCCACAGTTCTCACAATTAAGGAGCAACGACTTCATGAAAAAACTGAGTTACGATATGAACCCTCCTTTTCTCACTCTTCCCTTAAGAAGCGGAAGAAATTTTAGAAAAAGGGCAAAGGTCAAGGAGCAAATCCATCAAAGGGTAAGAAGAACAACCACAATAAAAGGAACAAAACTAATGAGGGAAACAAGAATAGCTCGAGCCAGAAAAAGCCCAAAGGAAAATATTTTCATTGTGAAGTTGATGGTCATTGGAAGAGAAACTGTAAAACGTATCTCGAGGAGCTAAAACAAAGGAAGATAGGTAAATCTGATTTACTTGTTATTGAATCTTGTTTAGTTGAGAATGATTTATCACCCTGGATAGTTGATTCAGGTGCGACTAACCATGTATGTTGTTCTTTATAGATGCTTAGTTCTTAACAGAAGCTAGCAGATGGGGAGTTCACTGTGAGAGTGGGCAATGGATGACTAGTTTTTGCTTCAGCAGTGGGAGAAACAAAATTATATTTTCAGAATAAATTTTTATTGTTGAATAATGTTTATTTTGTACCGGAGTTTACTAGAAATCTCATTTTTTTTTTCTCACTTATTTGAACAATGTTATTCAATTTCTTTTAATAATAATAATATTATTATTTCTAGAAATGGACTAGATATTTGTTCAGGTTATATGGAAAGTGGACTTTATGTGATAAGGTCCATCAATAAATCATTGTTGAATACTGAAATTTTTTAAGTAGAATTGCCTAAGTCCAAGAAACTTAAAATTTCTCATTATGATAACACATATCTTTGGCACCTTCGTCTAGGTCATATTAATCTAGATAGAATTAATAGACTTGTGAAGGACGATCCTTTAAAAGATCTAAATGTTGGATTTTTACCAGTTTGTGAATCTTGTCTAGAGGGAAAAATGACCAAGAGACTTTTTTCTGCAAAGGGTCGAAGGGCTCAAGAGCCACTTGAACTCATACATTCAGATGTATTTGTCCCTATGACTACTCGGGCTAGAGGTGGTTATGAGTACTTCATCACTTTTGTTGATGATTACTCAAGATATGGTTATACTTATCTAATTCAATTTAAATCAGAAACTTTTAGAAAGTTTCAAGAATTTAATGCTGAAGCTAAAAAACAATTAGATAAGTCAATCAAGTGCCTTCAATCAGATCGAGGAGGTGAATACATTGATAATGAATTCAAGGATTACTTGTTAGAACATGTTATTATATCTCAGCTAACAACACCTGGTACTCCTTAGCAAAATGGTGTTGCTGAGAGGAGAAATAGAACTTTACTTAACATGGTTCGATCCATGATGAGTTAGTCTGCACTCCCAAAATCATTTTGGGGATATGCCATATAGACTGCGACTTTCATTTTGAATGTGGTTCCATATAAGTCTATTCCTATGACACCTTTAGAGTTGTGGAGTGGTCACAAACCTAGTTTGAGACACTTTCGCATATGGGGGTGTCCCGAACATGTGCTAATAAGAAAGACTGGAAAATTAGAACATCAATCTGGGGTTTGCATGTTTGTTGGTTACGCAAAAGGTATAAGAGGAGGTTTGTTCTATAGTCCTCAAGATAATAAGGTATTTGTATTGACAAATGCCACATTTCTTGAATATGACTATATGGCAAATTTCAAACCTCAAAGCAAGACTATCTTTGAGGAGATTCATGCTGATGAGATCAGATCAGAAACAACAAAAGTTGTTGTTCCGCATGGTACTTAGATGGCGACTACTTCTAGTCAGACCATCATGCCATCTAGACGTAGCGAGAGGGTAGTAAGACCACCAACTCGATACAGACAGGTAGGTGAAGCACAAGTTGCTATCACTGATGATGGAAAAGATGATCCATTGTCATTTAGATGTGCAATGGAAGATTCTGACAAAGAAGCATGGCTTGAAGCTATGAAACTTGAGATGGAATCAATGTATTCCAACTCTGTCTGGGATCTTGTAGATCTATATGAAGGAGTGAAACCTATAGGGTGTACATGGATCTATAAGAGAAAAAGAGGAGTGGACGGGAATGTAGAGACATGCAAAGCTAGACTAGTAGCTAAAGGTTATACCCAAAGAGAAGGAGTTGATTATGAAGAGACTTTCTCTCCTGTGGCTATGCTTAAGTCCATTCGCATATTGCTCTCTATTGCTGCTCATTATGATTATGAGATTTGGCATATGGATGTCAAGACGGCTTTTCTAAATGGTCATATTGAAGAAACCATTTATATGGAGCAACTAGAGGGTTTCATAGATAAAGATGTATAACAAAAGGTTTGTAAGTTAAAAAGGTTTATTTATGGACTTAAGCAAACATCTAGGTCATGGTGTATGAGATTTGATGAAGCAATCAAATCTTATGGGTTTACACAATGCCTTGATGAGTCTTGTGTATACAAGCTCATTAATAACACGCGTGTGGTCTTCTTAGTTCTGTATATTGATGATATTCTACTTATTGGGAATAATATAGAATTATTATCAGATAAAAAAGCATGGCTAGCTAAGCAATTCCAAATGAAAGATTTAGGAAATGCAAGCTACCTTCTTGGGATTCGTCTAATAAAAGATCGTAAAAATAGAATGTTAGCTTTGTCTCAAACATTGTATATTGACAAGATGGTTATCAAATATTCGATGCAAAACTCCAAGAAAGGTTATTTACCTTCTAGACATGGAGTTATTCTTTTAAAAAGCAGTGTCCAGACACACCTCAAAAGGAATAAGATAAGAGACGTTACCCCTATGCATCAGCTGTTGGGAGCTTAATGTATGCTATATTGTGCATGAGGCCCGACATATGTTATGCAGTAGGGATAGTTGGTTGGTTCTAGTGAAATCCAGGATTAGATCATTGGATAGCAGTCAAACATATTCTCAAGTATCTAAGGAGAACGAGAAACTATATGCTAGTATATTTTGGTAGGGATTTGATTCCAACTGGATACACAGATTCTGATTTTCAAATTGATACAGATGATCAAAAGTCGATATCTTGATCAATTTTTACTCTTGGAGGTGGAGCCATAGTTTGGAGAAGTGTAAAAGGTGGTGTTTCAGACTCTACTACGGAAGCAGAATACATTGTTGCTTGTGAAGTGACAAAAGAAGCTGTATGGCTTAGAAAATTCTTTAGTGATTTGGAAGTAGTTTCGGATATAGATAAGTCATTGTTTCTGTACTGTGACAATAATGGTGCAGTGGCGAATGCTAAAGAACCTAGAAGTCACAAACGAACAAAGCATATAGAGAGAAAATATCATGTGATAAAAGATATAGTGTAGCGTGGAGACATGACTGTTTTAAAGATTCTACAGTTGAGAATCTTGCTGATCCCTTCACCAAGACGTTACCTGCAAAATGTTTTGATAATGTGAAAGATTGAAGTGCAATTATATGAAGGATTAAGTTAAAGAAATTGGTTTTAATAAATGGAATTGGGTAATTTACCCTAATGGCCTTCGGCCATTTGACATAGAGAGAGAGAGAGAGAGAGAGAGAGAGAGAGAGACAGAGAGGGAGATCGGGCGAGGCGACGCGAGTGACGGGCGACGACGAACTCCAGCGACGAGGCGACGTTTGGCGAACGAGAGTGCGTCGGATGGTGATGTTGTGCGACGATCGACTGAGAGCTGGGCTCGGCGTGGGACGATTCGAAATGGTGAATCGTTAGTGAAGGTAAGTCTTGTTTCACTCTATTCCGTGTTTTCTCCCTGACATTGGATGGATTTCGGCCAAATTGTGGCCGTGAATTGTTTCGGTTGATGTGGGCAGTGACGAATGGGTGATGGCAGGGCTTGTTCGGTTCTGTCAGTCCATTGTTGAGCTGGCATGTCCAGTGTTTGGTTGGCATGATACAAGTCTTCCACACGGCTTTCTCTTTTGTTTACATGTGTAAGTATAATGGTGTACTTCACTGTTTATAAATAAATGCACTGAAGGGTAAACAGTTTGGTATTCTGGGTGTCTTGTTTCTTCTCAGATGTTTTGTTCTTCTCGGGTGTTTTGGTGATAGACGGTGAAGCTAGAACCTCGGGGGTGAAGGTAATTGGCAGTGAAGAGAAAGTGGAAATAGAATGAGAGTCGAGTGTCTCTGGAGGATTTCAAACAGGGGAGTTGATATGTTTTCTTCTGGGTCTCATCGAATAGCAGGTAACAGACCTTCGTAGGATCTGTGTTGGTTAATTTTCTAATTATGATTATGAACTATTGCATATTCAATTGTTAGTGTGGAAATTAAATTGTTGCATCATCATTAGACTCTGATGGATTTTGAATTAGAGTATAATTCTAAATTTTACTTATTGCTCAATCTAGATTGGCTTAGCTTGGATTAAATTGGATTGGAGTTGAGTGGATTGGATGATTGATTGTTATGTTCTGGCAATTATAGTTAAGCTTTTGGTTATGTGTTTTAGTTTGATTAGTGCCAAGTTTGTGGAAAGGTTTTCACATGAATTCTTGCTCGTTGTATATCTGTTGGATGATGAATGGCACCTGCTTGTGATTTATAATTGATACTTGTGGTTTTATGGGGACAAATCTAAGTTTATTTGATTTATGTATTGGAAATAGTTTGGTAAACTGCCTCTTGGTTTGAAATGCATATATTGTGCATATTGGTCATTATTAGCTATGGCAAATATGGTTTATGATAAAATATTCTTCGTCGGTTTTATCATGACATATTGATGGAATGAGCAACATTGTAGGGTTCTAACTATTCCATTATATATTTGAAGGTCTTGGAATTAGTATTGTGTTACTAGGAAATGAAAATGGAATTAATCAAGCGTTAAAGTTTAGGGAATTGTTATTAATGCATAGTTGTTATGATTTTAAAGGTACAAAGAGAAGAAAAGAAACAGAAACGCGTTATGGACGCCAGATAAGTGATACTTACTGTGCCTTGGTCTTTGGACGCTACATCACAAGAATTAAGATTGTATGTTGTGTGTTTACTAGATTTAGGTTCTTTTAATGATATGTTTCTTAGCCATTTATTGCATATAGGATTGTATGAACTCACGTGCATTGCATATGACATAATAATCTATGTAAATAGGCATGTGGGGGTTCGGGTGATCGATGACACTTCCACACAGTAGCTACGTGGAAGCTAGGGTTCACTTTTACCTGTTCTGAAATCCCCAATGTTCTCAGAACAAAAAGTACATACGGCGTGAGGAAGAGCATGATATGTTTATAATTACTTGGCCACATCTTCCTCATGACCCCACGGTGTTTGTCATGTATGTACTTCAGATTAAATTGCATTGTATGATCATGCATATCACCTGCATTTCATTTTATCACTTACTGAGCGTTAGGCTCCTTAGTTTAGATCTTGTGATGTAGGTATGAACGAGAAACAGATGAACAGGTTAAGGACAGTTGATGAAGGATTTGCACGGGTGGATCTTGTGGCTGGCTGGGCTAAAGAGTTAAATGTAAAGTATTTGAATAAGAGTTTTGTAATTTATTCTTTAATGTTTTGTTTTTATTCCGCTGCATTTCCTACAAAGAATGTTATGAGTTCTGAAAAGAAATTGAGAAAGATGAAAGAAACGGATAAAAGTGAAAGTAAAGAGTGTTAACGATCGAGTTTTACAAGGAAAGAATACTCTGATGATTTTATAAAAGAAAAGTTTTGAATTTTACGCTTTTTACATATTTTAAAAATACGGGATGTTACAATGTCCATAACTTATATTTGAAGTATGAAATCTTCAAATAGTTCATAGTCATAAATATAGTTTATCTCATTAAGAATGCATAGTCATATTCCGACTATTTATGTAGTGACATAAGATAAATATGTTTTATATAATATGATTATATAGGACTGGACCAGATAAAATTATATTGTTCTAATAATTTTCGTTAAATATAGAAAAGTTAATTTTATCATAATGATGGTCATATATGCATGATCTTAATTCGTTGTATTCAATAAACTTCTATTTTATTTTAATTTATTCTTTAATTTACTCGGTAAAGTTTTGTACAAGTCATGATTCGTATACCTTGTATATTGGGAGTGAATTAAAATGAATAGTTGGGAATGTTAATATCGATACAATGAAATTCATTTATATAGATTCCCTTGTTTGTTAGTTCAATGATCGAATAATTAGCACGCAATTCATAATCGTTATGAATTAATTATTCAATTAAGAACTGATGGTAGTCAAGGATAAAGATGTAATATGAGAGGTTAACAAATTATAAATCTAGCTCTATTGCGAATCTAAATGGAGGGTTAATACATATGTAATGACTATATCAATAGACATTACTTAGAGTAAATATACTCTATAGTTTTTTAGAGTGCAACTCTAAGTATTTAGTGGAATTACTTTGGAGTTAATAATTATGTTAATTAATATAAAGAGTTTATATTAATTAACAAAATATTATTGGAGCTTAAAACTATAGGTCCATTGGTCCCTTCGTCACCTTCTATCATTATTCGAATAATAGAAAAATGAACAAATAAGATTAAATAATTAATTATGAATTAATTATTTAATACACTCAATAATAATTTTATTATTTTTCATTAGATGAAATAATTAAATTATTGATTATTTAATTCGAGATGTCTCAACCTCGGGATGCTTGACTCCTAACCCCACAAGGTTCCGAGACGGAGCTTAACCTAGTCTCGGTTAAGAACGAACCCCTATTGGGATGTACTATGGATTAGGAAATGCATGAAATAGAACTGGCTTGGAAACTAGTCCGTCCCTTATCCAGCAGCTTCTCGTGGAGCCTCCTGCGGATCATCAGGTCCGCCCGGTTGGGCTCAACTTTTCTCTGAGAGGTTGAGTGAACAGGAAAGGGAGGCCTTTCGCCGGCTAATGTCTACCAAGGGGGCAAATGCACCTTTTTTTGAGGCTCGGGCCCCTTAGCTTCTTGCTTACTAGTTTGTCTAAAATCATCTCTATTTGCCTACGGAACTGCCCCCTATTGGGATGTACTATGGATTAGGAAATGCGTAATTAAGACAAAATGACAAAAGTTGTCATAATTAATATGTTTATTATATTTCATTAAATGAAATAATTGAATTATTGATTATTCAATAAACAAATATAAAGTAACTTTTGAAAATAGTTTTTAAAATGGATTTTGTCAAATTTGAGTTAACGTCATAGTGCCAAGTGTTGAACTATGGTGATAAAATCTTTTGTTTGTCATAACATTTTTGTTATAAAAGTATTATAACTTAAATGAGAGATTAATAAGTTAATGTTATAGTGTCAAGTGTTGAGCTATGGTGACAAGACCTTTTGATTTCCATAACATTTTTATAAGTATATGAAATCAATTGTAACTTTAATGAGAAATTTGTAGTGTTTTTCTCTAAATGGCATAATGGCCATTATAGAGCATTACCACTATAAATAGAGGTCCAACCTTATTAGGTGATAAGGTTGAAGTCTTTGAGATTAAGGAATCTATTTTGAGAGCAAAATTTGTATCTTCTGTGTTGGCTTTAGAGAAGTGTTTTCTAAATCCAAATAGATCGTCTCATGTGTTGAGAATACGATCTATCATAAATTGTGTGTGATTTTGTTTCGTTCATCACGCCACACGTGCTTATTCAAGGTGAGGAGGATTGACGAAGAAGATCGAATGTTGATTTTGTACCCGTGTGAAGTAAGATACAAAGGTAATATTCTTCGTCTTTTAGATTAGATCTAAATAAATATTTTTCAATACATATTATTATTAATATGTTATAACATGTTAAAATTGTTTTTTATGATATATATAGGTTATGAACATTAACATTGTTATGAACATTGGTAATTTCGCCGTACAAACTAACCTAAGAACCAACAAAAGCACCATCATAGACTACCTAAATTACCTCTGCTACAGTGGGCAAGATTTAAGGATGGTAAAGATCGTCACCAAGCTCAGAAGATTTAGCAGCTGGTTTGTTAGAATGAAACTTGGAATATATTAATGGACTTAAACGGAACTTTTCTTTGATCGAGTAAAAACAAATTTACAGAATATGATCGTCAAAATTATCACGAAAAATGATAAGAAAAGCGCAGAAACTTTTCTTTACAATATCATTCTATCTTACAAAGTAAAATGACTAATGGGGGAAGACAGCAGCGGCCACAAGGAGTTGTCATCACTTAACCTCCAGAAAGAGTCGTCCATGTCAAAATAAGAGAACTCTGCGGATGGGTTCCAGTCCATCGCTTGATCGGAAATTGCAGAAGCAGATGTACCATGGGTGCTGACAGAGACGGTGGATTTAGAAGTGGTGTCCTCATCAAACGCTTGCAAATCCAACGGTTGAGGATGAAACAACTTAGACAAACTCAACGGCTGAGGATCAAACAACTCAGCACCTGGGCCCTGAAGATTATCTTCACCGGAAAAAAGGCTATCTAGGTCGAATGCTTCGTCCAAAAATGTTTCAGCAAATCTCTCCGTATCCGTCATCATCTCCTTTTCTTTGATCATATGGATTCTTTTCTCCGCCTTCTCAGCCTGGGAATCCAAAATTTGAAGCAGGGAATGGAGCTCGTCAATACCCAAATTCCGAAGACGATCATCGCACCCGCTGGTTTGATGGTCGTCCTTGTTTTCGATCAGCCAGGTAAAGTTTTGCTCTTCGGAACTACCATTCTTTGGTTTTTGCGTAAAACCAGCCCCTTTAGGGCTTTTCTTGAGTTTTTGAAGAATGTGGAGGACGTCGTTGGAATTCGGCAGGAATGCGATCGGGCATAGATCACCATTGCGACATCCACATCGCAGAGCTTTGAAAGCTCAAACGCCTTCTTCATCAAGCATTGGCTTCTCCCCTGAAATGTGGTGACCCGAGCCTTCCTGATCTGAATAAACTCCATCTTCAAGTTATCGCATCGACCCATCAAAACCCTTGGAGTGGGTTACAATTAGAAAATGGGAAAGTGCAGGAAAAGAGAAGAGGGAGTGAACAGTGTTGTAGACACTTGGAATGGATGTCAGTGGAGTTGACTAAAATGTTGACTGTTGAGCCGCTAAACCTAGGATTAAATTTTTATTATTTATTAAACTTAATTTTTATTCTATTTTTTAATATAAGTTATTTTGTCTTTGGATTTACATTAGCACTTCCCATACTTACTTTTATACACACAATATTTCAATAATAAGATATTACGTTAAATTAAATTTTTCATCAAAACTAACCTGATTGTTTAAGTTAAGAAAGTTCAATACAAGGCACTATAAATTTATGAATAGAAATCTAATTAAATACAAATATGAAATTAAAAATTATGTAATCATATTTGCCACTAATCTCGGTGGGTATTATTATCTTCAGATCTCCAAAATCTGAGACAACCTGATGATGTTGCACGCTTGTGTAAACTGAGTAATCACCACTAAGCCCTCTTAAATTAATTTGATTAGATTAATGATCAGAACCCCAACCTTCATTTTCATGCTCCACACTCTATGTTTGCAATATTTTGTTACAAATTGCAATTTGAAAAAAATAATAATAAAATTTGCGTTGCCTCTACCTCTTATTCAACATAGAAGAGTTTCGCTGCATTACTCGCCAAAGACAACGAGAGGATAGGGAATCGCAGCTGTAACATCTAGATATTTTAAGATGGATAATTATCGGGATATTACCAAATACGTTCAGACCGCTAAATCAATAAATATTTCAATAACATTTTTCCCCGTATAAGTGATGAAATTGAAGTGTCGAGATTTCGAGGATATTTCATTACGTGTATACGTGTCATTTGTGACGAGTATTTATGAAGGAAACGTTGTGGGGATCACGTTGAGTGCGAAAAGATAGTGAAAAGTGAAAAAAATGGACTTGAGGACACCTCGGGATGCCAATATGCGTCCTAAACTTACTGTTTTGAGGAGTTGCCGCATGCTATGGATGGGCCGACGGTGCGGACGACTCGAGGTAGCGTCCGAATGAATCTGTCTCAAAACTGGTGTGTTGCGAACGATGGCGGACGACTGCGGACGCCTAAATTCAACGTCCGAATGAATCTGTCCAATTTTTGGGACAATTTGGACGACACGATGCGGACGACAAAACGAAGTCCGCAACATGGTTGCGGACGGTAAGGACACAGTGAGGACGCCAATTCGCTAAGTAAATTTAGGAATTGCGGACGACAGCGTGGCGTCCGTACTAGTCCGAATCGCAGCAGATCTGCTAAAAATCAAGAAACAAAAGTTAGCAAAATTGATGAAACTCAACATTTAGTGAGTTAATTCTCACACTTTCGGTGAGAAAGTCGTCTCCTCCTGGCAGTAGCCCACCCTACGTGCACGCCTTGTCTTCCGTTTGTCTTCCTTTTGTCTTCTAGGTGAGCTCTCCCTCCATTTAACTTACATTCTCCTCCTGTATTCTCTTCATTTCCTCCTTCGTTGCTGCTGAAGGGAGGCTCTGCTGCTGTACGTGAGAGTGAGAGAGTGGGAAGTTGAGTGCAAAAGTTGGGGTTGGAGACAAAGCTGGAAGTTCTCTAGAGAGCAAGAGCCGAGAGTTAGAGGATGACAGGATTCCTTGTTTGGTAAGGTTCTTCGAAATCTCTATGGATTTGTTGTTTTGTTTGTTACTTTCCTCAAGCATGAATATATGTTGGACGTAGAGAATGTTAAAGTAATGCTACATAGTTGGATTTAATTCCTTGTTGGTTATCTATTCTGGTGCTGGACAATAATTGGGTATTGCTCTATGTGGTTTGAACTTGTTGGAAGCAATAATATGCTAGTTCTGGAAATGGATATGGGGGTTCTATGAAGCATGTTGTAAAATGGCAATTGGGTAATGAGTTGGAAAAGATAATTTGTTATGTTTTGTGAGATTAAAACTTGGATCAATATTCTGGAAAGATTGCTCTTTTGGTGATGGATTTCTGAATGAGTTCCATAAATTGTTAGTCTATAAAATACATTAAGATTGATATTCTGAATAGATTTTGATGTTGAATATGTGATTAACGCTCTGTTCGGATTTGTTGGTTCTGTTGTGGGACATAGAACTTGTTGGTTTTGGAATGATAAGGCTAAGACGTAGATGTTGTATTTTTATCTGTGAACTTGTCTAATAATTAAGGGTAGGGAAATTATAAGTCGTGATTAGTAGGGCTAACTGTTACCAATTTGTGAAGGTATCGAAGGACGAAGGAGGATCACAACTAAGTGCTAAATACGATAAAACTTCGAGGTAAGAAATGGGTTGTCTTGGCCTTGTGCCCTACACCCAAGTATTGTCGTGTGTGTGAGTGGTTTCGTTGCCTAGTTTTGATTATTTCTGTAGTTGCCTTAATTTCTATATGATTCTTTTGGTATGCTACTAAGCCTGAATAAAACATAGAAGAAACGTATGGAGAAATGATTAGAACGGAAAGTATGGAGAAACGTTTAGAACGGAAGAAAAGTATTAAGTAGTTCTTTACAGATTTCTCTAAGTGATGACAAAGAAGTTATGATGTAACGATTCCATATTTCCTTTGCAGATTTCGATAGATTTCTCGTAATGTTATTTCTAGTGATGTTAAAAAAGTCATAATATTAGATAAACGATCAATTGTCACCTACTGTTTCAATGTAGTCGTTGGTTCTAGTTGATTGAAAGCATGATTTTAAAATGTAATCTGTTAAGTAGTTTTCGTATATGATTTTATAAGTATGTTCACTACAGTTTTATTCAGAATAGCATGCGTAGATAGTTGAGATTGTCATTTGGTACTGGTTAGGAATTGTAGTTCTCATTGTTGATAGAAATATGATTGATAACGAGGAAATGAAGAAGAGAATATATGATGAGCAGGAATGAGCTTTGATTTCCCTAGTGATATTCCTTTTATTGTTTTAAATTCTCAATGATATATTCAATGGCTACGGAATGTGATAGGAACTACTATGATGTGCAAACAAAGGAAAAAGTTTAGTTAACTAAACAAACGAAGGAAAAAAAGGTTTAGTTAAAAAGGTTTAGTTAACTGAATAAACGAAGGAAAAAGGGTTAAGGAGTTAAGATGCATGAATGTCGTAAGTCATTTCGGATTTCCATTGATTTCCTTAAGTATGGATTAACAAACTTGACTTGTAAATATTATGTCTTGGTTCTGGATAGGAACCTTCTGGTTTTAGTTCATATGAAATTATTTAGCATGTTTATTATAAATTCAATTATTGACTCTCAAGCATAATTAACATGTTAAGTATATGTCTGTCAGCCTAGCTTAGTTCGATGAGCATGTTTAGCTAATGATATGTGTCGTATGTTACTTTATTGTCTTATTGTATTCGCTAACTGTTACCATATGATATCCTTTCCGTTATTGCAATTCTTTATATGCACAAGTTCAATTATAGTATGTTTACTTCAATGTGCATTTCAGTTTCTGTTAATGTATGTTATAATGCAGTGTGCTTCATGTTAATAGAAACCAAGTAGGGGGTAACCTTCAGGATGGTACCCACATGCACGAGTGAGGAAAAATGCTAAGAAAAAGAAATGTTCAAAATGGGCGGGATACGTCCACCACCGAAGAAACCCCCTGGCGGAATATGCTAGGAGGGAAGAAACTCTAAAGGCGGGATATGCCTGAAAGAGGAAGAATTCCAAAGGTGGGATACGCCGGAGGAAAAAGAAAGAACCCGGAAGGCGGGATACACCTGAAAAAGGGAACCAATAGGGAGTTGGGGTAGATGGGTAGTCCGAATCTAGCATAGCTGCTAGGATACACCCTTACCAAGTCGGGAAAGGGACTAGTATGCACACAGGAGGTTAGAATCCGTACAGCTATGTCATCTCAAAGGTCAACCTCCAATCTCCAGCTCAAAGTACGAGTTAAGAATGAACGAAGAACAAACGAAGAAAATGAACGTAATGAAAAAGTTTGGTTTGGGTGGCCCCCATTCCAAGAAGAGCTCAAGAGAGAAATGCATAAATTGTTTTCCCCCATCTCCTTACTGGGCTAAGCTCACGTCCTTACTTGTGGTGTAGGTACAATGACAAACAGATAGTAAATGGATAAGAAGTAGATGAGAAACGCATAATGAAGCAGGGATGGATGATTTCACATACACGGGATTCGGGCTGGCAAGGCAAAGACAAAGGAAAGTAAACGGTTATGAATCAACGAAGTTAATTGTCAAGTTTTATTTGATAGACAAAATGTTTGAATGACTCAGTATTTCTTTTCAAAGATTTCTTTCGCTTCTGTTATGATTTACAAAGGGTTATTTTATAACGCTTCCACAAGACTTTGAAACAGATGATTTTCTTTACAGTATTTACGCTTCCGCATATTTAATAAGTTGGTTTTCACAACGAGTTTAAAGAAAGAGTCAGTAGCGATTTGATCAGATGCACTCTGATATGTTTTGTTTTAAAAAGAAAGAAATTTCAAATTTTTACGCATTTTAAATGATTTACGAAAATTCGGGTCGTTACAGCAACACCTGTTGCTATTGTTGTTGTTTGCCGCCGACGTGCCCCATTGCCGAGTCAAACTTGTCGTCGCACAACTCTGAACGCAACACAAATTCGGCACGAGTTCAGCCACTGCCAAACAAACTTGTCGCCGTTCCCCAACGATCCCATGACGCATCTTTGCCAAGCCACTGTCCGAGAAGGGAGTCTTTGTCGTTGTGTTTTGTCTCTCGTCCAACCACTGCTCAGCTGTCCTCCTGCCGACCACAGCAGCGTTCTCCTAATACACGGACTAGACGCCAAACATGCAGATTTCCAGTTTTGCAAATTAAATTTTTGATTTTTAGAAATTGAGTGTGTTTTTGATTTGGTGAAAAATCTGAACTTTGTGCTTGATTATTTGGATTTTGGAAACTTGTGATTTTTTGGTGTTGGAATTTTGGTTGAAATATTGAATTATTTGAGGATCAGATTTTTGGAAGCGGATATTTTTTTGTTCAGATATTTTTAGAGAAATTTCTGAAATTTTTGGGAGAGATGAATTCGTTGAGATATGATATTCCGTTGTTGGATCAGAATACCATATTTCATCTATGGCAGGTGAAGATGCGAGATGTTCTCACATATATAGATTTAGACGACGCGTTATTATGGCTCAATAAAATGCCCACGTCATGGAGTGTAAAGGAGAAACTTCGAAAGGTTCGAAAAGCCCTAACTTTGATACGTCTGCATTTGTCAAATCAGATTTTGCAAGATATTTTGACCAAGAAATCTGCTGCTAAGTTATGGTTCAGATTGGAGCAATTGTATATGAGGAAAACCCTGACTAGTAAGTTGCATTTGAAGCAAAGACTTTATTCTCATCAGTTAATTGAAAGAGCTTTGATTACAGAGCACTTGCCCGCATCAAGGAGTTAGTTTCAAATTTGTAGACTTTGGGATGCAAGTACAATGATGAGAATTTGGGCTTGATTCTACTATGCTCGTTACCTGTTTCATATGATGCTTTCAGATATACGATTTTATATTGTAGAGAAAGTCTAACTATGGGAGAGGTTTATAGTTTTTTGTTATCAAAGGAAACGATGAAGCAGATTGTTCTCGGGGTGAGGGACACGCCATTTGAGGTAGAACAAGAGAGTCAAACAACAAAGGCAGTGATAATGTTCAGAATTCGAAGTGCAGATCAAAGTCAAGGAACCGTGATAGAGCTTGTTACTTCTGTCAGAAAAGGGGGTACATTAAAGCTTAGTGCCGTAAATTGCAGAATGAAATAAAGAGACCTTCTGAGAAGAGAAAACAACCAATAATGTTCGGTGAAGCTGTTGTCACAGAAGAAGAAGATTTTGTAATACTTGGAATTAAGCTTAGACTAAGAATAATAATAATTGTGAGTTATCAAAAATTATGGAATGATTTTATTATGGAATGTAATACTCGAATTTCGGGTTATTGTAAGCTTAGGATGATAATGTTAATATTTAGGGATAATTCGAGTTATGTTAAATGTTAAGAGTATAAGTTTGGGTGATACTCAAAATGAGTTGGAAGTTGGAAATGAGTTAAATAATGAGTGGTACATATAATTAAGTATATATTAAAGGATTAAGCGGGAGTCAATTAAATCAGGCAAAGAGTAAAATAAGATGATTAATTAAAGGAAAACTAACAAATCAACCATCATCCTTTCAGTCAATGACAAGTCAACCACTATTAACCACTTAAGTATGAGAAAATGTCAAATCCAACATTGCTATCACGTTTGCCGTTAACGTGTTGATGTGGAGCCAGGGCCGTTCGTATAAAAACCGCCGTGGCTCCGTGGTTTTCGAAAAAGAAAAGCGAAAAATGGCCTGAACCCTGGCGGTTCATCCAGGAACCGCAGCGGTGTCTCAAGAGACCGCTGCGGCTTCATACCAAACCACCATTGTCTCTTAAGACACTGCGGCGGTGACCTTTGATCACAATGTATTTTCTAGCAAAGAAATTGGTACTCAAGCGAAAGGGTGGTATGTCGTAATCTATACCAGAGGAGTCTATAGCGGTGGAAGGTGTCCAAACCACGGCGGTGGAAGATGTTCAATCCGTGGAGGTGCAACACGGAGAAATCGCGGAGGTTGGAGAAACCATTCCACAAGCTCAGTGGCACCTTGAACCCAAGCCTGAACAACGACCAGATGGATGCTCAATGGTCCGGTTCCAACCCGTTACAGCGGGTTTCCATTTCAAACTACTCAGGACAGCATATGCCAAAGCACGATATGAAGATGATATAAAACACCGTGCAATTATTGTTTTAAAAAGAGTAGAGTTGGAGTCCTTGGCAGAAATGGAAATTCAACAATTAATTGAGGTTGCTGGATTAGACGGGTTGTGCCAGATGGGGGGTAGTTATTGCGAGAGGATTGTCAGATTGTTTTACTCAAATTTGAAACTGTCCACCCATCCATTAGAGGTACGAACGTACATTTTTGGATGGGAGTTGAGGTTGACTCCCAATGAGCTGAATATAATGCTTGGATTTGTACTGGAGGAGCCAAACTATCAATATTATCACGTGTCTTGGGATCCACCGTTCATCAACCAAGAAGAAGAGCTAGCGATGCTTAAATTGTTGCACCGGTATCCCGAGATTGCCGAGTACAAGAAGCCAAAGGGCAAGGAGCTTAATGTCATAGCCCAAGTGATCCACCTCTTCTCGACATACACGATTTTGCCTTGGGATGGACATCGAGACCATGTTAGCTGCATGGATCTCTATTGCTGGAGAAGGTGTTCACCAGGAAAAAGGTGGACACCAAATATGTCATCTTGAGTCACATGCACGAGGTGCTCAACAACCCTGCCAAGAATCTGCCGTTCAACTAGCTCATCCAGAGGATTGTTGAGCACTATGGGGTACCCATCTCGGAGAATGAGCAAAGAATTGAAGAGACGGCCATTAACGTGTACAACAAATTGAAAGTGGACCGAATGGGGGTCACCAAAGTTGGAGGGAAATGGGTACGCAAGACCCTGAAGCAGCCAGCACCTCTGCCCCCCTCAATGCCTCAGCATTCAACCCCCTCAGTGGAACAGCCTCCAACATCGCCTCTGTAGCCGATGTGATCGCCCCCTCCTCAGACATCTCATTTTACTTTAACGTCTGAGGAGACGTCCAGCTAGATGAGTAGGATGGAGGAGCTCCATCATATGGCGCTTACCAAAATACAAATGATGGAGGAGCACCTTCAAATGGTGCAGGTCCAAATAAAAAAGGGGAGGAGCAAGCAGAAAAAAGGCATCTGTGAGCAGAAGAGAAGCATCGTGAGATGGTGGCAGCACTGCAGAGAATGGAACAGCAAGTAGCCCGTACAGCAGCCTCTCCATCATCCTCTGAAGCAATAGAAGCCATAGAACACTTGTAAGTTATTTACTTTGTACGCAAAGTCCAGTCTTTACCTTATTTGTGTTTGATATAATGATGTGTCGTTGATTTGCAGCACCATTACCGTAAGACGCCAACCTACTCATCCAGCCGTGGTGTGTATCAGTTTGAAAATCAGAATCTGTGTATCCAGTTGGAATCAAATCCATACCAGAATATACTAACGTATAGTTTCTCGTTCTCCTTAGATACTTGTGAATATGTTTGACTGCTATCCAATGATCTAATCATGGATTTGATTGGAACCGGCTAACTATCCCTGCCGCATAACATATGTTGGGCCTCATGCACAACATAGCATACATCAAGTTCCTAACAACTGATGCATATGGGTAACATCTTATATCTTCTTCCTTTTGAGGTGTGTAAAGACATTGCTTTTTAGAAAGAAAAACTCCATGTCTAGAAGGTAAATAACCTTTCTTAGAGTTTTGCATTGAATATTTGATAACCATCTTGTCAATATACAATGCCTGAGACAAAGGTAACATTCTATTTTTGTAATCTCTTATTAGACAAATCGCAAGAAAGTAGCTTGTATTTCCTAAATCTTTCATTTGGAATTGCTTAGCTAGCCATGCTTTTATATCTGATAATAATTCTACATTATTCCCAATAAGTAGAATATCATCAACATAGAGAACTGAGAAGACCACACGCGTGTCATTGATGAGCTTGTATACACAAGACTTATCAAGGCACTGTGTGAACCCATAAGATTTGATTGCTTCATCAAATCTCATATACCATGAGCTAGATGCTTGCTTAGGTCCATAAATAGACCTATTTAACTTACAAACCTTTTGTTGTGCATCTATATCTATGAAACCGTCTGGTTACTCCATATCAACCCCTTCCCTTAAGGTATAACCCTTAGCTACAAGTCTAGCTTTGAAGCATGAGCTTAGCCACATTACCCTTAGGCATAGGATGACTTACGATGCCATATTTCGTCCTAATTTCACTGTACTATGATGTTGCAAACGAGGTTCGGATAATGTGGATGCTAGCTGCTTTATCCGTATCTAATATGTTCTATCCTGTACAGTTTTGGATGACTGCGGATGGATGCGGATGAGTAATAGCCTCATCTGAATTGACTCTGTTCTAATTTTGGGAACATTCGGATGCTATACGGACGATTACAGATGAGTTTAGGTATCGTTCGCTTTGCCTTTGTCCAATTTATGGATAGTTTAGGACGCGTGCGGACGCTAAAACACGTCTGAATACCTCTTTTGGATGGTACGGATAGGATAGGGATGCCTTTTCTCTTCCGAAGTCTCAGTTTAGCCTATGAGATTTAGCCTTACAGACGAATGCGGATGAGATCTATTCATCCGCGCTCATCCGAATTAGCCCAGACCTACGAATAAAATAGAAAATGATGAAAATCGAAGAAAAATTGTAGAGAACTGATAGGAAGAGACCCTCCCCCACCCTCTACGTAGGATGCCAACCTCCTCTGCCCCTCCAGCCATGATTTTGTCCCCTCCTGGTAAGTTAAGTCATCTCCCTTCCTTTTCAGCCTTCATTTTTCCTGCGGGGAGAGGGGAGTTCTAGAGGGTGACCGTGTGAGTGAGGAGCCGAGAGAGAGAGGTCCGAATGAGAGCTTCTGAAAGTGAGTTCCCCTGTATGAGTTCTCTCCTTCCTAAGAGTTGAGAGTAGTTAGTGTGAGTGAAGAAGTTCCTGTGAGTTGGAGTATCGTGAGTTGGAGGCTGTGGAGCTGGAAGCTGAGCATGGAGTTGCTGGAGTTGGTTGTCCCTGTTGGGTTTGTTGGTTTGGGTAAGGAATTAGGGGTGTTTTGGCCATTTGGAGGCCCTGCACTACAAGTGGGTGTGAGTTATTTCCTTGTTGTGATGATTTCCTTGTTGTTCGTCACTTTCTTTGTCGATAGTGTAGGGTTAGTTCTGTGAAGTAAATGTCTTGCTTGGATAAAGATGTAATGAATGTTAAGCTTAAAGGCGATAATTTTCGATGTGTAAATGATGAATTCTTGCTGATTAGTTAATTGTTTTGTCATTTAGTTAAATATTTCTATTGTAAACCCTTAAGCATGTAGTACTCTGTTGCATTTTAATAGTGAATCAATTCAGCATGTTAGTTAATTTAAATATTTTAATTCTTACCTAAGCTTATTAACTAACTTAATTAGAATGATCAACCTAGCAATAATTGAACGTGTAAACTATCTAGTTGAGTGTGTTTAAGTTGTGTAATTTTGTCTTGATGCATGTCAATTAACTAGGGTATGTACATTTATTAAAGTAATTAAGTAGAATTGAACACTTTAAAATCAGTTAATTGATTATCTAGTCGTAAATAACTAATTGAACATGTTAATAATTAGATTAGCACATTAATTAATTAGTTGAGCATGTTTACCCAGCAGGTTAATTAGCTAGGTCTAGCATGTTAACTAGGGAAATTAGTTAACATGAGCATGTTAATTAACTAGCATAATTAACTAAAGTAATTAACTGAACATGTTAATTAATCAACCAGACAAGTATGCAATTAATTTAAAACAACTAACTAAATGATAATTCTACTTGAGCATGTAACGAGTTAGGTTAACATTAATAGGTTATTCTTCCTTGTCAATATTCTTTGTATTTCTCTTTACCGTAAATTCCTTTAATATGAGTACATTGTCTTTTTGATGGAATTTCCCTTACCATGCTTTACCATACTAAAGAGTAGAATGATAAAGAAAATGAATAAACGTGAATGAGTTAAGGGTCTTAAGAGTCTCATTTATTATGTGCATATATGTTTTACTTTACCTTTGTTATTGTCTTTTTGGTATTGCCTGTGACTTTGTTTATAATTAATTGTCTTTATCATGCTATTTTCGATTAAATCTAAGCATGATTAGTAACTAGGGTAAAAGCACGTAATTAACTCTAGAGCATGTTAATCCATTTAGCATGTTAACTCACCTAAGATAACTAACAGGAATAATCACCTAGAATAATAATTGTAGGAAGCATGTAAATGAACTAGGGAGTCAATTAGGATACAAATTAGAATAATAATAAACATAATAAATCCTTGAGCAGCTAAAGTAATTAGGACAACCAATTAGGTTAATAATGGTATCTCATTCTGAGCATGATATCTATCTAGGATATCCAACTAGCATGATACGTAGTTATTTCCTAAGCACGTTAGTTAAATAAATTATTGTATGTTTACCGTACTTGTGTGCATTTGCTGTTCAATTCAATATGGTACATGTTTCTATTGTACGCAGCAATGTCCTTTTATTAAATGTTTTACTTTCCTAGTATATGTGTTTTCAATTTCAGTTGCTTTTATTTAAATGCGCTTTCAATTACAGTTACTTTCTTAATGCACACTTCAAATATTATGAATGTTATGTTGTGAAGCATCATGCATCATGATAGGTTAAGAAATGTATGTGTAACACCCCGAATCTTTATATCAGAATTTATTAAGAATAATTGGAAATTAATTTGGGGTATTTGGATTTATCGGATAATTATCGGGGTATTACAAAGGACGCAACTGTTCGGTTATAATTTAAGAGATTTTATTGGATGTTTAATTGATGAAAATCAATTAAGGAAATGGAATTAAGAAATTTAAATTGGACCTCTAGCAATCTTTCAACGATATTTGGATTAAGTCGAGAGTTACAAATTTGGGTTACTAATATTCATAAACTAAATATGTGTTTCCTTTTAATATTAATTAAGTAAGGTTAAAAATGGGGAAATTAAGAAGATAAATTAAATTAAAGGAAAGGGGGGATTATGTTTGAATAACTGAACCGGTTCAGTTGGAGAACCGGTTTAGGCATTCTAATTTCAAGTGGCCGCAAAAAAAAAAAAAAACAACAACAACAAGAATGAGAGGGAGGGAGAGAGAGCCCC
>CM039471.1:32136200-32195433 GCA_022433065.1 Begonia loranthoides | reverse complement strand
TAATTGTTCATCATCTTTCCCATTTACTCCTCAGTCTATGTGTTTCTTTCCTCATACTCATACCTATACCTACATCACAAGTAACTGTAACCCCAAAGGCTTAGTAAGGAAAAGGGTTAATGCATTATGCTTATGACTCTCTTTAGTTCTTGTTGGAGTGGGGTTACCCAAACCAATCCTTTCATTACGTTATTCGTTCGTTCATTACTTTTCTTTCATTCATTCGTTCGGCGAGTAAGTCTCCTATGTGCATCCTCGATGCTAGACTATAACTAGCTTCCTGTGTGCGCTTTATATGCCAGGCTAGAAACTAGTCTATTGTGTGCATACTAGCTGCCAGGCCATTGGCCTCCTGTGTGCATACTAGCTGCCAGACTAAACCTGACCACTTTATTATTCTATCATTTCTTATTGCATTTTCCTCGCTCATGCATGTGTCCTATTCTTTCTAGTAACATGACGCATGTCCATACATTCTCAACCTATCGTGATGCATGATGACATAACATAGCATTCGTTATTTAAAGTGCACATTGACGGAAGTAGCTAAAATAAAAGTACATATAAAAGAATCATTGGAATTGAAAGTGCATAGCAATGAAGACAATCCATACATGAACAATACACAATAGAGTTTATAAATTAACATGTCAATCATCTTGTTAACTTCCTAAACCAATTACATGCTCCCTACCATTATTAGTCTAGGTAATTATTCTATTCGGTTACTCAAGTCCTTTAACACACTCCTAACAAGAACAAAACAAGTCCATTTACATGCTCCCTATTTTATTATTCTATATCATTAGCTTAATCGGTTATCCAAGTCATTTTAATATTCTTCGTAAATTAATAAAATGCTTTCATTCTAGATTATAAACAATATCCTACCAAGAAGACAATAACAAAAGCAATTATATACATTCCCACTATAATTGAAATCCTTGAGATCCTTAACTCAGTCACATGTCATTCATTCTCTTTTCAACTTCGTTTCATTTCCTTTTCATCTTCATTATTATAACATACATTCTATAAGAAATTAAAAGCAAACTAATATAATAAATAACGGTAATTGCATTTAGATAGGCGGTAAAGAGACGATCAAGAAGCTAGTCCACTTACATGCTTCCTACTTTTATTATCTAAGTGATAATTAACATACTAATTGAACACACGAATTACAACTTGTTACATGGCATATCTTCATTAATTGTCATGCACTATTATTCTAAGTTAACTACATGCTTGACTAATTCGTTATCATGGTCAAGTTATAAAACTACCTTAAATCAATTAACATTTTAAAGTCTATCTATCTACTATTTATCTATTCATATTAAGTAACATGCTTGATCCTATTAAATCAACATACTCATTAATTAATATTAAAACATGCTATTACTTAATCAATAATTAACATGCTTGAAGGAAGATTATAATTTATTACTCCAATACTTATTAGTCGTTTTACATGCTCAGCCGATTTACATGCTCGAAAGATTATAAATACAGATTTAATAGTTTACATGCTTAATTAAACCATTAATTAGTTAAACTTAATTGACAGTACAAAATGGAAGAATTATTAGTATTTAAATATCCAATAGCATAATAACTTCTTAACTTTATCTCATTTTTATACATTCCTCGTTTTAGTTCATCCTTCACAACAATATCACTTGGCAGTAGGGAAAACACAAAACTGATTGACATGTTTAATTACTCATATTTATCTAACATGCATTTCTAATTGATTTGACAGTCGACTAATCATGCTTAAGAAATTAAAACAACAACTACACAGCATATGAACATCCAATAATCTTTTATCTCATTTTCAGGCTTTACTTACTATGCTTTCATTTCATTATCTAAGCATTTCATAATTTCCAGCGTACTAACAACAAGGAAAAATTATCACAGAACAATTCATCTAGCAAGGAAATCTATGAACTACACCAAGGAAATAACATAACATATTATGGACTTCTAACAGCAGGAAACTATGCATCAAACATCCATATTTTCATACATTTGAACCTTCTTCATCCTTAAACTTTAACATTCCTCATTTCTCTTTGTTTTCTAAACATTTGTATTACTTAAAAATGAAACAAAGCACACCACAAGAGAAGGAAAGCATCACAACACTTAACTAAAAATTTACAAAACATATCAAGGACATATAACAGGAAATCATCCAATAATATCATAGAACTCTTTAACTCATTTTCAGGCTTTTTCATACCCATTCATACCCATTGATCACTTACGTTTCCTCATCTTTCATATTTAAACCTTAAACATTTATCACAACAGTCAATGAACAATTAACAGTAAAGGAAATCTATACTACCAACAGAAAATGACAACCAACAGGGAAGCACAAGAAGAATAATAATACAGCAGGTCAAGACATACAAATCTACTTATAGCAGTTCGATATATTAATCTACTCAATTTCTTCACAGTAGATCATCCAAGGAAGATATCAGATCAATAAACTATCATCTAAAAGCAGCTAACATCATTCAACAGTTAACATTCAGTAAACTAATGTCAAACACACACACACACACACACACACACACACACACACACACACATACTTGTGGTGTAGGGCCTCCTCTGGCCAAGACACCCCTATTTCCTTACCACTACAAAGACACGGGGCAGGGATAGCAAAGGATCTAGGCGTTCACATTCTAGCTCCATCAACAGCAGCACACCAAGCTCCACCTTAGCAGCTCACGGACGGAGCTGCTCCAGCAGCTCAGGGAGCTTAGTCTCTACACTCACAGCTTTCTCTCAAACTCTCAGTTCCGTCTTTTAACTCATACGTGCAGAGACTTCTCACAATGCTCACTCACGTTTTTGACACTTTTCTCATAGCTCTCTCACTTTTCTCACAGCTTTCCTCACTTAACTCACTCTCACGTAGGAACACTTCTCCCAAGAGAGAAGTCTCTCATCAAAGGAAGAACACCCACTGAATAATGGAGAGGGAGAGGAGTTATACTTGGAAAGGTGGGAGACACCATAATTGACTAGAGGAGACAAATTGGACACATAAAGGTAGAGAGGAGGCGGCTTCTAGCATGGGCTATGGTCCGCACAACGCGTCTGCAAGCATCCGAATACATCCAAAAATCGAACAGATTCAATTTGGACGATGGGTCCCCTCGTCCGCTATCGTTCGTAACTCTCCAGACTTGGATAGATTCATTGCGGACGAAGCATTCCACATCCGCACGTCTAGGACCCACGTCCGCAACTCCAGTGTGCAGTGAAGTTAGGACGAAATATGGCTTCCTGAGTCATCTTATACTCAAGGATGCGGGGACAATGCACTTGCGGACAACTCTGCCTCTTCCACACCTCGTCCGCATGCGTCCGCAACACTCTAAATCCAACTTTTCTCTAACTTTTCACACTTAACCCTAATCCCACAACATTTCCCCCATAAATACATCTCATATAGGTACGTTATGTAATATCCCATTACATCATGTATACAAGGAAAACGTTACCGAACTACTATTCGACTTAATGCTTCAAACACGTCCTCGGTAAAACCCTGATAATTGTCCAACTTAAAAATCTAAGGTGTTACACCCTACACCACAAGTAGAGTGTGTGAGTTTTATGTTAGTGTTTTATAGCTTACTGTAGACAAGTGATATTTCCTTTAGTTGTTAGTTTTCTTAAAATTTATAAATATATCGCTGTTTATTTCTTGCAATTACTTCTTTTACTGCATCTATTACTGCAAACAAATCCCTGAAAATTGTTAGTGATAATTGTGACGAATGCGAAATGGGTGAATGATAACGGTTATGTGAAGTCTGGAGATAAGCTAAGAGATTTATTTTGTGATGGATGTTTACTTACTGTTTTGTTATTAACTATGATGCTGTTATTCCTCTCGCTATTGTTCTGCCATCACTTTATTAATCTAGCATGTTTAATTGCTAATTAAGTTAGTTAATCATTAATTAATTCAGCATGTTGATTAAGTTAGTTAATTAAATCATGTAAGCAAGATTAAGCAAGATTAATCGGTGTTTATAATCTTCCGAGCATGATTAGGAAGTCATAGTTGAAATATTTCCTTGAGCACGTTTAATTGTTAGTTTAGTTAATAATCAATCATGAGCATGTAAATTGACTAATAAGTAACTAGGATAACTAGTACGTTTAATAAACTAGCATGTTGATTTACTAATGTATGCCCTGTGTAGTTGCCTAATCAATCTTACGCATGCTAATTAACTTGAGTAAATAAATAATTAGACGAGCATGTTAATCTACTAGTTGGGTATGTTTAATTTACTGGAATTATCCTTGATGCATGTAACTTAATTCGAGCGGACTAGATTAATGAACCCGGCTTAAGCTAACAAAGTTAAGCATGCTAATTGCCTTAACTAGAGTTGTTAATCAACCTAAGTATGTTGATTTGAGCATATAATCAGTATGTTAAATTGTTAAGCAGCTAAAGCATGTAAATTAACTAGTTGGTTAATTAATAACTAAAACCTTGAGCATGTTGACTAATTAGTCGAGCATGTAATTAATTAGGATAATAACTAGACTATTAATTGTAGCA
The DNA here is from genome assembly GCA_022433065.1 of Begonia loranthoides. NCBI lineage: Eukaryota > Viridiplantae > Streptophyta > Magnoliopsida > Cucurbitales > Begoniaceae > Begonia > Begonia loranthoides. The sequence continues at coordinate 32,190,821 of CM039471.1, read as the reverse complement.
TGTTTAATTAGTTAGAATAAAAGCATGAATAAGAATTACAAATTTTTAAGCATGTTTCCATTATTCGTTGTCTAAGCATGTTTCTGTTAATTGTTGTTTAAAGCATGTTTCCATGTTTAGTTTAGTTTAGTTTAACGAGCATGCCTAGTTAATCATAATTCATCGCATGCCTTTTTACCGTCTATTTATTATATGTACCATTTCAATTATAGTTGCCTTCAATTACTTTTACTTCCATGCGCATTCAATTTTCATTAATGTACATTATAATGTAGTATGCTTCATGTTACTAGAAAACCGTAGGGAGTGCCACTTTGGGGTGGTACTCACGCATGCATGAGTGAGGAAAAATGCTAAGAACAAGAATGTTCGGGATGGGCGGGACATGCCTATCACCGAAGAAACCCTCCGGTGGGATATGCCGGAAGGGAAGAAACTCGAAAGGTGAGACATGCCGAAAGGGGAGGACCCTTGAAGGCAGGATACGCCGGAAAGGGGACGAAAAAGGGAGTTGGAAGGAGGATGGGTAGCGAAACTAGTCCGTGGCTAGGCAAAGCCCCCAACCTTGACGGGGATGGGGACCTAGTTGCAAGTAAAGGGTTAGCTCCGGCCCACTATTCCATCCCCTAAGAACCCTCCAATCTCTAGCTCGATGTACAAGTAAAGAACGAAAGAAGAATGAATGTAATGAAAAGAATTGGTTTAGGTGGGCCCCATTCCAAGAAGAATTAAAGAGAGATATGCATAATTATTTTTCTCCATTTCCTTACTAAGCCTTTAGGCTTACAGTTACTTGGGGTGTAGATACAACGACGAACAGATAAGAAGTAGATGATAAACACATAATGAAGCAGGGATGGATGATTTCGCATGCATGAGACTCGGGGCTGGCCATGCAAAGATAAAGATGAGTAAACGAGTGTAATCAAATGATGTTTAATTGTCAAATTCATTTGTTAAACGTAGTATTTCAATTATTTAGTATTTCCTTCTGAACGATTTATTTACACTTCTGCACTTTGTAATTGTTTTTTCCCAAACAAGTTTTAAAGAAAGAGTCAGTAGCGATCCGGTTAGACGCACTCTGATACGCTTTGTTTTAAAAAGAAAGAAATTTCAAAATTTTACCCATTTTAACGATTTACGAAAATCTGGGTCATTACAGTATGGGCATGCATCATAGTAATAGACACTAATAGGGAATGCCACCAAGTGGTACGCGCACATGCATGAGTGAGAATTAAATGACAAAAATGGGTAAAAACCTAAGAAAATAAAGGTTCCTATGGTACCGGTAGCTTAGCACAGCACAGGAACTGGGAAAAGAGATAATAAGATAATAAAGGTTTCTCTGGTACCGTTAGCTTAGCCTGGTACAAAAGCTGGATAAGAATGATAAAAAGAGAATTGGAGGGTGGATGGGTAGCGGGTATAGTCTACAACTAGCCGAAGCCCCTCCCTCGTAGGGTACGGGAGTTCTAGTTGCAAGTAAAAGATTATATCCGAGTACTATTCCATTCCAAAGGAAATCCTTCAATTTCAGCTCGAAGTACGAGTAATGAACGGATGAATTAATGTAAAGTAATAAATTGGTAAATGGCTTAATGAAAGGATTGGTTTGGGTTGCCCCCATTCCAAAATGGACTAAAGAGTGGCATTCATGTGCATTAACCCTTTTTCCTTACTAAGCCTTCGGGCTTACAGTTGCTTATGGTGTAGATGTAGGTATTAGTATGTGGAATAAACGCACAGATTAGGAGTAACAAAAAGAAGAACAAACAATAGCAAGCAGGGATGATGGATTTACACGCGTGAGGGAGCCCATGGCTGACCAAGCATGAAGAGGGTAAAAGATAAACAATTGTAATTAAATTAAGTTTTTCCAAATTGTATTTAATTGTCTGAATTCATTTCTCAAGCACAGTATTTAACTGTTTAGTTCTTTCATTTAAAATGTTTACGCTTCTGCAATGTTTTAAATACTCCGCAATGTTTTAAATAAATCATTTTATAATGCTTCCACATTTTTATTAAATGAATTTTCAATACGAGTTTAACGAAGGGTTAGTAGCGGTCCAGCTTAGTGTCGCGCTCTGATATGTTTTGTTTGAAAAGAAAATTCAAATTTTCACGCATTTTAAAGGATTTACGAAAAACTGGGTCGTTACAATTTTGCTGATGAGTACCAAGTGTTGTTAGTTGAGATATAATCCTATGTTCTAACAAGTAATCCTTGAATTCATTATCAAGGTATGCACCTCCTCGATCTGATCGAAGACACTTGATTGACTTATCCAGTTGTTTTTCAGCTTCAGCTTTGAATTCTTGAAACTTTCTAAAAGTTTCTAATTTAAACTGAATTAGATAAGTATAACCATATCTTAAGTAATCATCAACAAAAGTGATGAAATACTCATAACCACCTCTAGCCCGAGTAGTCATAGGACCACATATATTTGAATGTATGAGTTCAAGTGGCTCTTGAGTCCTTCGACCCTTTGCAGAAAAATGTCTCTTGGTCATTTTTCCCTCTAGACAAGATTCACAGACTGGTAAAGATCCAATATTTAGATCTTTTAAAGGACCGTCATTCACAAGTCTATTAATTCTATCTAGATTAATATGACCTAGACGAAGGTGCCAAAGATATGTGTTATCATCATGAGAAATTTTAAGTTTCTTCTACTTAGACAATTTTACTTTAAAAATTTCAGAATTCAACGGTGATTTATTGGTGGACCTTATCACATAAAGTCCACTTTCCTTAAAAATAGAACAAATATCTAGTCCATTTCTAGAAATAATAACAAAATTATTATTAAAAAAATTGAATAACATTGTTCAAATAAGTGAGAAACAGAAATGAGATTTCTAGTAAACCCCAGTACAAAATAAACATTATTAAATAATAAAAATTTATTCTAAAAGTATAATTTTGTTTCTCCCAGTGCTGATGTTGAAACTAGTGCCCCATTGCCCTCTCTTATAGTGAACTCCACATCTGCTAGCTTCCGATAGGAAGTAAGCATTTATAAAGAACAACAAACATGATTAGTCGCACCTGAATCAACTATCCAGGGTGATAAATCATTCTCAACTAAACAAGATTCAATAACAAGTAAATTATATTTACATGTCTTCTTTTGTTTTAGCTCCTTGAGATACTTTTTACAGTTTCTCTTCCAAATACCATCAACTACACAATGAAAATATTTTCCTTTGGGCTTTTTCTGGCTCGAACTAGTCTTGTTTTCCTCGTTAGTTTTGTTTCTTTTATTGGGGTTTTCCTTCTTACCCCTTGCTGGTTTTGCTCCTTGACCTTTGCCCTTTTTCTGAAATTTCTTTCGCTTTTTAAGTGAAGAGTGAGAGGAGGAGGGTTCAACAACATTTGTTTCTCCCTTCTTCTCTACAAAAGAAATGGACTCATTGGTCGTAAGCTCGTTGAGCAATTGAGTCATATCGTAACTTAGTTTGTTCATGAAGTAGTTGCTCTTGAATTGTAAGAATTGAGGACTCAAGCTTTCCAAAATTATGCCCACTTGGGTAGTCTCATTAATATGGGCCCCATTAATTTCAGCCTCATGAATCGTGCTACTCATCATCAACACATGCTCACAAATAGAGGTACCGACCCGCATTTCGCTATTCATAACTTTCTTGATAGCTTCATGACAAGCTTGGTCAGATGGTTTACCAAACATGCTCTGAAGAGACTCCATTATCTCATAAGCAGTCTTTATGTTCTCAAACTTTGTGTTGAGAACATCTGTCATTGAAACGAGTAAATAACAATGAGGTCTCTGTGTTCTCAAACTTTGTGTTGAGAACATTTGTCATGGAAGCGAGTAAATAACAACGAGCTTTGTCATTTGTTTGTTTCCATGTCTCGAACGATTCTCTCTCCTCTTTTGTGGCATTTTCAACAGGAACCGGAGGACATTCCTTAGTCATGACAAACTTCAAGTTGTCGTGCACAAAAATCGTATTCATGTTCTTTTTCCAATTGATGAAATTATCGTCAGTCAACTTTTCAGTCGCGAGTAGATTAATCATAAAAGAAGACATTATGCTGTAATGAATAAATAAATAAATATTAATATTATGCATAAAATTCATAAGAAATATGGCAAGTAAAATGATGCATGAGCATGCTAAATCACTAAATAAAATGCAAATGCTATTATTGCCTCGATACATAATATTTTTTTTAGGGTAAAAATATTATCTATTAATAAATTTATTCAAAATATCTCATATTTTTAAAATTTATTAATTATCGATAGTTTTGGTCAAAATGTGATTAACACATTATATCACAGTTTTATGAGTGTATACCATCGTTTCGGTTTTATAAAACTTAACTTATAATTGCCGACTTAAGGATGGTCAACTATAAAATACATTTTATAAAACTTATCTCTAAGAGATCAACTATGGTATTGATCTAAGTGAACACTCTCCTTAGGGAGGATGATAACAAAGTCGTTTAGGAGTCTCGCTTAAATCTCACGTTGTTATATCAACGATGGAGACCATGAAAAGTTACGCCTAACTCTCCACTCCCACTCATTATTTTAAATTATAGTGATTTTATAGAATATCACATATTCTATTAAATCTATATAAAAAATATTTAATCAAAATAAATTTATTTTATATATAGATTATTAATTTTATAATCAAATTATAAAATTAAATTAATGATACTGAATAAACAATTTATTTAGCACTTATAAAATAATGTAAAAATTTTAACAATTAAAATCTTTCATTATTTTATTTTCTCACATAATTCATAAATATGAATTAATAGTTTTAATGTAATTAAAACCATTTAATTTTTAACAAACTAATTTATTAAAAATAAATACATAAAATATATGCTAATAATGCATGTCAATGTGAGAACACTAAATGATAAGTAGGCTCTATATGCAAGTACTATATGACATGTGAATACATGACAATGATAAAACAACTTATATCAAGCATAAAAATAAATGAAATAATAACCGGATCGATTTGGATATTTCTAAAATTACATATAAACCTATAAAAAAAAATTATATAAAGTCTTGGTAGCCTCCACATTTTTGCATCATACGTTGCAGTGACAACAATTGCACACCATAGTCTCGCTCTAAAATTTGCCTTGTTCTCCTTTCTTTGATCTCCATCAATATTACATAAAAAGTATTTATCCAAGACAAATTGGGTTTATATCAAAATTAAAAATAAGAAATTTTAAAAATATTCCTAACTCAAATTGGCCACATGAAATTACGATCATTATTTCAATCATGCATATATCCATATACTCAACATTCCAAAAAATATATATAAATTAAAAAAATGCATAAGCCTACTTATAATCACATATCATGATTTTCATAAAATTGCATTATTAAATATATCATAACTACAACTAAGGTCTGATACTTATTGTTGGTTTTTAGGTTTCCTCGCACGGCAGAATTACCGATGTTCATAACAATGATAATCTGCGTAACCTATATATATATATATATATCATGACAAACAATTTTAACCTAAAAATAAACGGATCGTTGTTATAATATATTAATAAAAATATGTATTTAAAAATCTTTATTTAAATCTAATCTAAATGATTAAGAAATTGTACCTTTGTAGCTTACTTCACACGGGTACAAAATCAATCTTCGATCTTCTTCGTCAATCCTTCTCACCTCGAATAAACATGTGTGGGTGTGATGAACACAACAAGATCACACTCAATTTATGATAGATTGTATTCTCAACACATGAGACGATCTATTTGGATTTAGAAAATACTTCTCTAAAACCAACACTGAAGAAAAATTTTTCTCTCAAAATGGATTCTTCAATTTCAAAGATTTCCAACCTCTCATGCTAATGAGTTTGGACCTCTATTTATAGTGGAACAACTTCATAATGGTTATTATGACATTTAGAGAAAACCACTATAAATATTAATCTTCCATTTAGGTCATAATGCATTTATTACAAAAATATTATGGAAAACAAAAGATCTTATGACTATGGCTCAACACTTGGCACTATGGCATTAACTCAAATTTGACAAAATCCTTTTTAAAAACTATTTTCAAAAGTTATTTTATATTTGTTAATTAATTGAATAATCAACAATTCAATTATTTCATTTAATGAAATATAACTATGACAACTTTTGTCATTCTGTCTTAATTAATTGAATAATCAATAATTCAATTATTTCATCTAATGAAAAATAATAAACTTATTATTGAGTGTGTTAAATAATTAATTCATAATTAATTATTTAATCTTCTTTGTTCATTTTTCTATTATTTGAATAATGATAGAAGGTGACGAAGGGACCGATGAACCTATAGTTTTAAGCTTCAATAATATTTCATTAATTAATATAAACTCTTTATATTAATTAACATAATTATTAACTCTAAAGTAATTCCACTAAATACTTATAGTTGCACTCTAAAAAACTATAGAGTATATTTACTCTAAGTAATATCCATTAATATAGTCATTACATATGTATTAACCCTCCATTTAGATTTGCAATAGAGCTAGGTTTATAAGCCGTTAACCTCCCATATTGCGTCTTTATCCTTGACTACTATTACTTCTTGATTGAATAATTAATTCATAACGATAATGAATTGTGCACTAATTATTCGATCCTTGAACTAACAAACAAGGAAATCGATAGAAATGGATTTCATTGTATCGATATTAACATTCCCAGCTATTCATTTTAATTCACTCCCAGTAGACAAGGTATACGAATCATAACTCGTATAAAACTTTACCGAGTAAATTAAAGAATAAATTAAAATAAAATAGGAGTTTGTCAAATACAACGAATTAAGATCATGCATACATGATAATCATTATGATAAAATTAATTGTTCTATATTTAACAAAAATTATCAGAACAATATAATTTTATCTGGTCCAATCCTATATAATCATATTATATAAAACATATTTATCTTATGCCACAACATATGTAGTCGGGATAAGACTATACATTTTTAATGAGATAAACTATATCTATGACTGTGAACTATTTGAAAATTTCATACTTCAAATATAAGTCATGGACATATTTTGGTTATTACTCTTTATATTTTATCCCACATATATACAATAAATATGTTAATATAAAGTTAGCATAAATAACCAAAGGAATTTTCTATGAATTTTATAAAACATAATCTAAAATGTTAACATAATATCAATCAATATAAATTTATTCATATATTATAAAATTGTTCTATTATATTTGTTTGTTGGGCAAATTACTCCCAACAACTTATATATAATTTAAGAATTCAACATTCTCAATTTATATAATATGCTTTTTCATTCAATCATAAATCTAACCAAAGTTAGCAACTTAATCCCTAATTCTTTCAAGTTCTTTATATCAAAACCAATTATGGCAATAATTCATATCTGCCATACATAATTTTAATCTTTCACTAGCAAAATATAAACTAGTGTAAAGAATACATAGGTTATAAATTCTTACTCATAACCCACATCAATATCATTCTTGCTTCAATCATCTTAAACTAAATCATATCAGCATTAGTACTAAATATCAACATGCAACCCAAGGATTCATCATATTCTTATTAATACCATTTTCTTCATCTAAATATTAGATTAGAAATTCTTACCTCTTTTTCTCTTTTCTTCTTCACTTCCAAGACTTGATTCTTAGTTCAAAAAAATTATCTTCAAGAGAGAAATGACTCCACTTAAGGGCTTGAAGATCAATTTCAACACCTTCCTCTTCAACATCTAGCTTTTCCTCTCCTCTCTCTTTTCTCTATTGCCTTAAGCTTGGAAGCACGAAATGGCTCCTTCCAACATGTTCTAAAGATGTTTATTATCTCAACATGTTAAAAGATAATTTAGAGAGATATTTACTAATTTGTCTATTTTGTCTCTTTAAAATGACATCTTTAACCTTCCATCAATGAGTATTCTAAAGAATACCATGATTCTTATATCTTATATTAAAGTTCTAAAGATCTCCTTGATGCTTTACAAGTTTGGCTTCCATCATTAAGGTTAAATGACTAACTTATTATTTTTCTTCTTATATTTTGCACTTTGAGTTGTTGGCTTTACCTTGACATGTGACACCACCCTATTCGTGACCTTATTTTACTACATGATATCATAGATATATGTCTTACAAAACTTTTATCTTTAGGGATCATTGTTAAATTTGTAATCGATTTTTCTGAATCAAGTATTTATTAAAAACCTTACATAAGTGTTATGTACACTTAATCTAATTTCCAAATTACATAACTATGGCTATATAACTCCAAATTTCACAATTTAAGAGTCATTCTCTTTCGTGGGATATCGACTTTACAATCTACTTTAAATTTCACAATCTAGTATCCCGGTCGACAATATATTCTCTGTAACGACCCAGATTTTTTTTGTAAATCGTTAAAATGCGTAAAAATTTGAAATTTCTTTCTTTTTAAAACAAAATGTATCAGAGTGCGTCTAACCGGATTGCTACTGACTCTTCCTTTAAACTCGTTATGAAAAACTCTTTGATAAAATGTGTGGAAGCGTAAATAATAAAATAAAACCATATGTTTAAAGCCTTGCAAAAGCGTAAATAAATAAACCTTTGGAAATCATGGTGGAATCGTACATAAATCGTTCAAGAAGGAAATACTAAAATAATTTAAACACTGCATCTAACAAATGAACCTGATAATTAAACATCGTTGATTACAACTGATTACTCATCTTTTTCTTTGCCTGGCCTGTAATGACCCGGATTTCTAAAACGTTTCTAAATTTCATTAACTTACTAATACATGGCCTTTGATTTACAAAACTTCTTTTTCTTCACTTAAATAAATCAGAGTGCAAAACCCGATCGCTACTAAAACTTAAAACTTATTTCTTACCAATTCTTTGAAAATAGGACTTTATTGCTGAAGCGTAATTAAAATAACGAGAAACGTAACAAAATAAGACAGGATTCATAATTCATAAAAACTAACATATAACGAAACTAGTTTCAAACCGAAATCCTTCAAATCAACCATTCTTAACATTTGAAAATTCTGTAGAAACATAACCACTTGACTTCTTACTAAATCTTCCTTTCTTCATTTCTCATGCCGTACTACTACTCCGTCGGTGTATCCATCGGAGCTATCGCAGGCTCCACGGGAAAGGCCTCCTCCTTAACCTCTGATATGGTCATCTCGTTACCTACACTACAAGTAAGGACGTGAGCTCACGCTCAGTAAGGATATGGGGAAAATCACATATGCATCTCTCTTTAATTTTGCTTGGAATGGGGGCCACCCAAACCAATTCTTTTCATTACGTTCGTTCTTTACTTGTATCTCGAGTGTGAAGATTGGAAGGTTCTTAGGGGACGAAATCCGCCTTCCAATCTTCCTTTTTCGGTTCCTTTTCCAGCATTTCTTGCCTTTGAGGTTCCTCCTCTTCCGGCGTATCCCGCCTTCGGAGTTTCTACCCTTCCAACGTATCCCGTTAGAGGGTTTCTTCGGTGATGACGTATCTTGCTCATCCCAAACATTCCTTTCTTCTTATGCATCCCCTTTTTAGCGTGTCCCGCCTCCAAGAGTCTTTCTCCATTGGCGTATCCCGCCCTAGAGTTGTTACCCTTCCGACGTATCCCGACAGAGGGCTTCCTCGGAGATGGCGTATCTCGCTCATCCCAGCATCCTTTTATTCATTCTTTCTCCTCACTCATGCATGTGGCACCATTCCTTGGGGTGCTTCCTATTGGATTTCTATTAACATGACACATCAAACTTAGAAGAACAAGAAATCCACAACACATACATAAACTCATTGCATGATTCATTATCAAATGATCTAACCGTGTCTCTATTGAAACAAAATATGACATTTGCACAAAATAACAGATTTTACTCTCAAAATTTTACTACGATATTGACAATTTGCATGCTTACTAACACAACTTTCTCCATTTAACATCATAGTAATGAAGTCAATATTCTTTATCTCAACTCTACGTTATCCAAAGATGTTACACAAACAAGATCTAGCAATAACAATATCTTCCTTACTGCACTTCTATATGGGAATTAATCATGCTTTTGACAATATTGATCAACTAACACACTTTGTACTCATATGTTTAACATCATAGCAATAGCAATATCTTTCTTACTGCACTTCTAAATTAATCATGCTTTTGAAAATATTGATTCCAGCAATTAAATCAACCTTATGATTTTGCACAATCAACTCTAGCACTTAAGAAATCAGAGCATCAAGAAATTGAGCATGTCATTTCACTCTACACCTATCTATTGAGTATCTATCATGCTTTCTAACTAGAAGATCAATACCATTATCAGCACAAACTAACAGAAAAACCAATGAAGCTTACAACTACAAATCATGCTTTGATAGAAACAATTTCTTAGTTTAACCTTGTCATTCCATTCTTTCTTTTCTTGGGATCTATGGGACATTCATCTTTCATATTATTCATCTCATCATCATAACATGGAACATATCATTCATCTCATCATCACACCATGGAAGTTCATAATAGGACATGGAAGTTCAATAACAGCAAAGAAAATGGAAACATCTACCTCTCCCTATCTTTGTGATTTGTCGATTAGGAACTAGCATCACAATATCCTTCCATTTCTCTTTCATTTCGTGGCATGAACATTCCTTTCCACCTTATCTTACAACCATTCTTGTTTGTTAACATAAAACCAGTAAACTCAAAGAAAACTAGAAAAGGAAAAACATGCAACATACCACTCAAACATGACAAATACTTGGGTGTAGGGCGCAAGGCCAAGACAACCCATTCCTTACCTTAAGTTGAGTGTCCTAACTGGCTCCTCACGTACAGCAACTTCCTTCCCTAGCAGTTCCTTCCCACACTTCAGCAAAACACTCTCTCCTTACTTCAGCAGAAAAATGTCGTAGCATAATGGAAGGAGAGTGCTTAAAAATAAATAGAAGAGAAGACTTACCAGGAGACAAAGCGTGCTCCTAGGTTGGGCTAAGCATTAAAAATCTCTCCCTCGCCGCAAGTGAGAAATAAATAACAAAACGTCAAATTCGTTGTTGTTTTCTGACTTTTAATTCGCAGAGTCTGCGGTCTTCGGACGCTTGCGGACGCCGTACTATCGTCCGCATCGTCCGAAAGTCCAAAACTATACAGCAAATGACATCCTAAACATTCGTCCATACCATCCGAATCTGGTTGCGGACGCCACTTAGTCGTCTGCATCGTCCGCATGGTGTCGTCCGCGTGAATAAAAATTGGACAAATTCATTGTGGACACAAAATTCATCGTCCGTGTCATCCGCATGCATCATCCGGATGCTTCCTGTTTATACAGATTCAATGCGGACTCCAATTTATTCGTCCGTCGCGTCCGCGTCCTATGCCCAGTCGTTCGCAACGCCTATAAATTCATCATTTTTCATATTTTCTTCTAGATCTTACCCAAGTTAAGCGCCTACGAGGGTATACGTCACAACATCGCAACATAATATCCATACGAGAGTATACGTCACAACATTGCAACATACATCCATAGAACGATGTATTAACTCATTTTATTCTTAACAAAACAATTACATCATTTTAATCGGAGAATTGAGGATCAGGTTATTACATGCCCAGTCCCGAGTCTTGCGCGTGCAAATCCTTCACCCCTGCTTCATTATGTGTTTATCATTAAGTTATTATCTGTTCGTCGTTTGTACCTACACCACAAGCAATACGTGAGCCTAATGGCTCAGTAAGGAAAAGGGTTCTATGCTACATGAATGCCACTCCTTAGTCCTTGTTGGAATGGGGGCCACCCAAACCAATCCTTTCACTAAGCCATTTTCCATTTTATTACTTTTCTTTACATCGTTAGTTTGTTACTCGTACTTCAAGCTAGAGATTGGCATAATCCGTCGCGGTAGGATAGATCTTTGTCTTCTTCAACCACCTAGGGTAGACAGTCTCGCAGTCCCAAGAAGGGAAAGGTAACATTCTCTTTTAAATCCTATCTACCTGGCTGATCCGTATTTACCCTACCATCCCCCAACTCCCTTTTCTTCTTTTCTTTGTATCTGTGCTGGGCTAAGCTACTAGACCACAGAGGCCTTTATTATCTTACAATTTTACTCATTTCATCATTTATCCTCACTCATGCATGTGTGCGTACCACCCTGTGGCATTTCCTATTAGTTTCTATTAACATGATGCATAACCATACATTCTCAACCTAACATGATGCATGATGCGTAAAACATAACCTTAACAAAATTGAAGTGCGCATTTAAAATAATTGAAGGCACATATAAGGAAAGCTAAGCATATAATAGAAGGAAATAATTGCACTCCACAGAGAACAAGTACGACGAATTGAACAAGGAGAACATGCTTGAATTAATAGAACAATATCATTCGTAAGCGAATCAACAACATACTATCGATGAACATGTAAATTATCCTAATCCATTTACATGCTCCCTACGTTTGTATTTCTAAGTCATTATTCTAACCAGTTATTAACATGCTCCTATGAATCGAAATCTTAGGCAATTACCAGGAAAACAAGAACAAAAGCAATTTGTTAAACATTCATTCGCATAATAAGTGAGACCCTTGAGACCCTTAATCCATTCACGTTACTTCGTTCCCTTTTTATCTTCGTTACTATTCTATTCTTTAGTAAAGTAAAGCATTAATTATGAAATTGAAGTGCACATTGAAATAAAAGTAATTGAAGACAAAACTACAATTAAAATTGCGCATCTAATAAATAGACGGTGAAGAGACATACGATGAATTACGATTAACTAGTCATCCTCGTTAATCTAAACTAAGCTAAACATGGAAACATGCTTTAACAACAATTAATAAATTAAACATGGAAACATGCTTTAAACAATGCACAACGGAAACATGCTTGTAAACCGGAAATTCTTAGTCTAGTCAGTTAAGCATGCCTTTATTCTAATTAGTTATTTACATACTCAAGTTACAACTTATCTTAGTTTGTTTTCATGCCACTTAAACACAGAAGGATCAACAAACTTAGTTAATTCCATGCTTGAACTATTAATCAATCGTACGTACAACTAACATGAGTTAATCAATGACTCAATTAAACTAGTTACTTGTACATGCTCGGGTTTAGTTCATTACTCTAATTATGTAACGTGCTCAATCAATTATTTTAATCAAGTATGCTAGTTCATTACCATGCTCAAGGTTCACTTAACATAACATATGTCTAGTTGGTAAATTAGACCTTCTAGTTAAGCCTTTATTACAACTAGTTAGGGAACATGCTTGCACATTGACTATTCTAGACAGTTATTTTAATTAAGTAAATTAGCATGCTCTTCCAACATTCTAATCAAGTAAATTAGACATGCTAGTTAAGTACTTATTAAACATTCATATAAATAGATGGCAATTTAAATGGTTTACAGGCTAAGATTACTAAATTACTTAACGTGCTCAATTAATTAATCTACTCCTAATCCTAACAAGTTACCATTTAAACATGCCCATTGTCACAAGTATTAATGCTAGGTTATGAAAGTGGGACAACCCAATGGCAAACAACAATGATGAAATAAATAGCAACTGGTAATCAATGACTGAAAGGAATATAAACTATAAGGAACAGTTCATATTAATGTCTTTGCACTTAATTCATTCATCCCATTCATTATCTAAACATTTTTCGTTCATCATTTATCTATCACTCGTTCATCAAAACTAACAATATCACTTAACGATAAGGAATACCAACAATAAATAATGACAGTTATATTAATCAACAACATCACAATGCTAACAAGAATCTACCCTAGCAATCCAAGAAAATAACAACTGAATATCATTCACGGAATAACAGCAGCAAATCAACCAATGGGCTATCAACCACTAAAATCAACTAACATAGCAACAGTAAATATTTATCTTTTCATGCCTGTGAACATTGTTCATTGCTTTGACATTAACATTCGTCATTTTGTCGTTACTAAGCATTTGTATAGCATAATAGGAAATGAAAATAGAGTCAAATAACAAAAGGAAATTATCACAGAGCTTGTAATGACCTACAACGAGAATCCAACAAGGAATAACAGCAGAAAAATAATCTCTACTAATCAGTCAGAGGAACTACACAAAAACCAACAAGAAACTAACATGGAAGTCATCCAAGGCATTATCACCTAAATAACAGCTATCTAGCAAACCAAAGGTAGGAATTCCAGACTAACAACATACTTCAGGAAGCATTTCAAGGTGATAACATTCAGCAGTAAACCATTTAAGCACAATACTCTACTCACACACCCATACTTGTGGTGTAGGGCCTCCTCTGGCCAAGACCCTACCCTATTTCCTTACCCATTATTGAAGAATTAGCAGGGACTAGGAACATAAAAGGACGTGTAAACGATCAAAAAATGGGTTCTATACCGGGACTAGGAACACAAAATGACGTGTAAACGATCAAAAAATGCACAAAATTACACTGTCCGGTTGACTAGGGATCTGCAGTGGTCGACCAAGCACTGTAGCAACTGATTGCACGTAAGTTGCGATCCATTGTGAACCATCCCAAACTTGACAAAACTCAAGGTCTTTCTCGCAGTTGATTGGGCACGACAGGAGGTTGACTAAGGCGACCATCTAGTGCAATTTTTGGGATGACAATGCACCATTTCTTATATTTTTTTGCTTCAAAACGGTTAAATTTTAGGGATAAACCCTATTTCTACCAATATATTGCAACAACAACCCAAAGATTTGAGTTTCCAAGCTTGAATCTGATTTTTAACTTTCAATAAAACTTTAAACAAAAAAACAAAGAGGATAATGACTTACCCTTGAAGTCCCTTCAAGAATGTGGGTGGCTTTAGCGTCGTGAACCCAAATCCGGCGTCCAAACTCTCTCCCTCATGGATTAGTTCTCTTCCTCTCCCTCTCTCTCTTTGTTTCTATCGACAGCTGCGTAGAGGGAAGAGGGAAAATCCTCTTTCCTTTTTAAAAATTTTATTTTTAAAATTTTAATTTATTTAATATATAATAAAATGTATATCAAACCTATTAAGTACATCCACTTAAACTCTCAATTTTTCCAAACATCCAATCATGACACGAAATCCAATTAAAGTAAATTAAACTAACCGAACAAATTATTCTCAATATATCTAACATGCGGTAACATCCAATCTTTATTGGTTTGATCAATTTGACAGCAAATTTACATGTGGTCGCTACATGACATAACGAGTCAACACAAACACCTCGACTGAACTATAATGCAAAAAATTTATACATACAATTTTAATATTATAAAAATAGCAGATTTTACAAGTTGTTCTTGGGAGATTTTTTAAACGACTTGTTTTTTGACTGATCTGTCACATCGGTCGAACTATGCTGATTTGGTTGACCACTTCAATAAATATTCAAAACTTTTTTGCTCTTGGGTATGCTTTCAATCGACCCCTTATGCCACCTCTGGTTGACCGCTTTACGTCTTTAAAAACTTGATGCTCTCAGATATGGTTTCAAATGACTACTCAACTTGAACAAGTCGATCGCACCATCACAGGTAATAAGTTGGTTAAAATATAACTTACTGCTTGCCATAACTTATTGTCAATATTTGATCATTGTGTCAAGAATACTGTTTACAAGTTGATATTTTTAGTCAAAAGATTAGATTATGGAGTTGGAAATGTGAAAATTTTCAAATTGCATGAGTCCTCTGATCATTAGAATACAATTATAGAAACTTCTTACAGAGTATGTTCAATAAGGGCGATGCCTAGATGTTCTATCAAGAAATGGAAAGTGTTTTTTGAACAACACGAAAAGATTAAGACAATTGTGTTTTTAGTTAATCTTGTTACAATAAGGCATAAGAATAAATGGAACATAATGGACTACATCATTTCAAAATTAAAGGTACATAAATTAGAGTTTTCTTGTGACTCACTTGTAATATCTAGAAAATTTTCACAAATAATTTCATGTGTAACGTGTCATTTTAGAATTCAAATGAAAAGACTAGCGTTACAATTGGAAATTTATATATTCATGTAATGAAGAGTATATTTTAAGGAAAATATAGAATGAATATTTTATTTTATTAAGTATGTTTTAGAATTAAGGAAAGTTTGACATGAAAAGTTGAAGATTATGTCACAAAATGAAAAGTATCCATGGAAGGGAATGCGTTTGCATGATGATGTGTCCACAAAAGGAAATGTGTCCGCGAGAGAGGCTATGTTCGCTAAAAGGAATGTGAATGTGGGATGACATATTCGTAGAAGTGTTTGTGTCTGCAACGAAAGTGTTGGTGTCTACAGATATTTGGTTTAGGCAAAACACGTGGCCGCACATGAGTGGTGTTTGTAGAATGAGGTGTATCAGCGGAAGTATTTGTGTCCACAAATATGGGGTCAAATCCATTGAGCAAAGTTTGTTCGCACAAAGACATGTGTACATGGTGAACTGTAATTGGCGAATGATGTAAGTGGAGATTCGCAGCAGAAACATTGGCATCCACGGATATGAGGTGGAATCCATGGAGTGAAGTTTGTTTGCAAAAAGAAATGAAATACGTGGCAAATTGTAATTGACGAACAATATAATT
Organism: Begonia loranthoides; assembly: GCA_022433065.1. Classification (NCBI taxonomy): domain Eukaryota; kingdom Viridiplantae; phylum Streptophyta; class Magnoliopsida; order Cucurbitales; family Begoniaceae; genus Begonia; species Begonia loranthoides. The sequence goes on along the minus strand of CM039471.1, from coordinate 32,174,112 downwards.
GATATCCATTGGAAAAGTGTTGGTGCTTGCAAAAGCATTAGTGTCCGCGGACGTGAGGTGGAATCCGCAAAACGAGTTACATGATGAATTGTGATTGGTAGACGATATAAGTAGATATCCACAATGGAAGCATTGGTGTCTGCAAATGAGGTGAAATTTACGGAATGAGGTTTGCCTACAAAAAGATATGTGAACATGGTAGATTGTGATTGATGGACAATGTGAGAAGATATTCGCAACGGAAGCATTGGCATCCACAAAAACCTTGGTGTCCACAAAAGTAATGTGGATAAGTGAACATTGCAGATGGAGATTCTAGACAGTGTTGATATCCACAACTAATATTTGCAGCAGAAGCACACACAACCATGACGAAAGCTCACACACCCGTGACAATTATACAAGACACTTCATAGCACGATTGTGTTTGACTATATGCACACCTATAGGAGGAGGGAAGTGAATTGGGTGGGCTAACTTTTCCACGCGATATTTTAAACGCTATTCCCTAAGTGATTTAACACTAATATAGAATCAACATATACATAAAATTAAAGAGATAAGGGAAGAGAGACGCAACCAATTTGTTCACGTTGTTCGGTAATCCTGCCTACATCTGCACTCCAAGTATCCCAATTGGAGATCTTTGATCACCTCACCTTCTTGGTTAGTGATGATTGGCTTCACGAGTGCCAGTCAAACTTTTACAATGACTATTCACAGAGCGTCACCCTTTCCTTTTTTTGACTATTCATAGGGCGTCACCCTTTTATCTTCTCTTCACAAGAGGTTGCAAGTTTAGGTACAAAGGAAGGAAATAGAAATTACAATTTAGAACCTAACTTTCAAAGATATAGTCTCAAGTTGAGGATTGAGAGAATTAGGCCTATGCACTCATTTTTTGAAGAGAATTTGTGTAGAAATTTTGGTAGCGTTTCAGTATGATTCTCTCTTGGCTTTCCTTCAATTTTGAGTTCCTTTATTTATAGAAATAGCTTGACTGATCGACCACCCTTTGTTCGGTCGAATACCTCCCGACTGTTGGAATGTTATCATTGCATGTTCAGTCGGATCGGTCGACTACTTGTCAACTCCAATCGACTGCTTCCACTACTTTAGAAGAACGGAGCAATGTATAAGATTTTTGGTCAACCACTTCCTCTTCTTCATTCGTCCACTTCAGTTTATTGCAGATTCCAGTTGCTTTTTGTAAGAATTCTGGTTGACCAAATCCTCAGCACTGGTTGACTGCTTTCTTGTTCTAGCTCTTCTACAGCCTATGTGGTCGACCACCCACTCGTCCATAGTCAACCTATACTCCATGTTTTGCTCTTCTTGAATCTTCTAAGTCCCAATTATCAATATATAAGCTACATGGACTTAAGCAAACACGTTAGTAAAAATTAATACTCGTATTAAAGGTATTTTCAATTAAGATCAATAATGTATTTACACGATTATATCAAATATATCATAAATAACTTATTATTAACTTAAACATTCATCATCAAAACAAATAAACCTAACATCTCCTAGGCTAATAGATTATCCATGGAATTTTTGAACTATGAATATATTTTTGGATGAAAAATATATTATTAGATGGTGAATATATTTTAAGACTGCTGAAAAGGAAAGTTGATGATTTATAAAAAAGGAAGGTTGAGATGAAACTGTAATCATTCATGCATTAGGAGTCACGAGAGTTTGCATTCTTCCTCTCAAGCTCTCTGAAGGTACGTCTACTACAAATTATGGTTCATAATTTCGATTCATTTGTCATTCATAAGATGGACTCCGATGATGAACAAAATAATGCCGAGAATCATGGGAGCTAAAACTAAGTTTTCAAAGTAGTGTAGTTTATAAATTTCCATTCTTTTTATTAAGTCAATATTTATTCATCTAAAGAAAAATATAAAGTGTTGGAAATGAGTTAGAGCAAAGTTTAGATCAGATTGTGAGCGAACAGAATTCGCTAAGAATCCCAAATAAGTGATGTTTGCATGTGTTGGCCTTTTGGCCTACATCACAAAGTGCTAGGGTATTATTTTACTTGTGTTTCTGTTTTTTTACTTTGATCAAGGATGTGTTACTGTATTAGACGTTAATCGAGAATATGTTACTATTTTGATTGTTGCCTTTATTTTTTTGATTAGATATATGTGATAATAGAATATCGTAATGACTTTAGAGACGTATTGATTGTTTTTTTTTTTTGCACCTGATATCAGACAAGATTGATATAAGGGTATTATGTTTTGCATGGTATGATCACGTGTGCATCTCATGTATCATGAAAAACATTTTCATCAAGAAAGACAGAAAGACTAAATAAACATAAATAGTCACTTGCGGAACGGGGTCTAGCTGGCTGTCCCACATGAAGGGGACCAAATGATGCAACTCTCCCCTAGAATAAATTACCCTCAACTACTAGACTGTAAAGTGAAAGAAAAGAAAGAAGAATTGAAAAATGAAAATACATGTTTTTATGAAATTGCATCTCATGTTTATTACATATATGCATATCTTAACTTTGTGATATAGGTGAGAAAAACTTTGATGATGCTATTAATAAAAAAAATTCTGAAGGATGCAGTTGAAGGAGTACTCTCATTGGTGAGGTTGCGACATTTTTAGAGTGATATTAACCCGTGGGTGAAGATTTGAGAAAAGTAAATTGAAAAAGAAAGACATTTTATTAAGTTATGTCTTTAAATATTTAGGTTTAAGCTAAAATATTTTTACAAGGATTTATATTTATTTAATATTGGACTTTAACTATGTTTGGATTTTTAAATTAGACTTTTTATAAAAACCTTTTGCTGTTTTATTTTTCAAAGGCAAGATTCAATTTCATTTATTTATGAATTGATTTTCAAAGATATAAATTGAGTTTAAAAAAATACATGAAAAAGGATTTATGCTATGTGGGGTTACTATAGCACCCGAACATTTTGTATGATTAATTTTATATAATGTGACAAATTGAATTTTAATAGATTATTTATTGTCACAATTGGAGAATTTTAATGAAGGAATAAAAAATATTAGAATTATTAAATAAGTATTGAGATTAAAAAAGTTAAAATAAATGATTTTATTTTATAAATAATAAAATAAAATAGGATTTATTGAGGAATTAGGAGAATTGAGTGTATTAGAATTAGTAAAGAATAATATCTGGGTGTTAGATAATCCACAGAATGGGGAAGTTTTAATTGTTGGTTTAGTTTTTATATTTTTATTTTATCGAATTAAGGAAATATTGTGTAAGGAAGGACCTGATGTAAGATGGATCGTTGCATGTAATCTATGAATGGCTGAGATCAAATCGGAATGGAAAAAGATACTTTTAAGAAAGTGTTTGATGCTGTTTGGATACGGAAGGTCATTGGACTACTAGATTGAATTTGAGGAAGGAACATGGATCGTTGGATTGGAAAAAATGCATTTGTGGAAATGTTTGATGCTGCTTTGATGCGGGAGGTCGTTGGATCCTTGGATTGAATTTGAGAAGGAAACGTGGATCATTGAATTGGAAAAAGATGCTTCCACGGAATGGAAAGATGCCATTTGGAAGAGTTAAGTAAATAGGAACGTCATTGTTTTAGGTTATTGAGCATTTTTGCGGTAGCAAATATGTCCGCGATAACGTATTAGTGACAAGGAAATAGTGTCATTTAGATTTATGAGTCACAATTAATAGTGTTAGAGTGGAAGCATTTGCTTTTGCGGAAAGGAAAATATTTGCAACAATTCTGTAATGATGTGGAATGTCGTCGTTTGAACCGAAGAAATTTAAAGAAGTGTTGGCACCTACAAGAGCTTTGGCTGCCGCAGAAGAATTAGTGTCCATGGAAGCATTGGAGACATCAAATGTAAGTATAAAGGCTATTGGGGCAAATTGCTATTGGACAAATTGATGATGCAGGTGACCATAATGATAGCTTGCACATTCGCACTTTGCGAACAAGTTCAAATGAATTGGTTTCCAGATTATCTGTGAGCTACATTTGGAATTATGAACAGATTAGGAGAAGATAAACTTAAGATACAATTGCTACAGGATTTTCTTCTATGAGATTCTCATGGGATGGTCTTTAAATATGAAAGGTTTGGTTGAAACCCTAATCACCCAAGAACCTTAAAGACGAAGGGAATTCTCTTTAGCTCTCAAGTGAATCTTTCTTCAAGTTTTTGAAGGAAAATCAGATGTGTTGAAGAAAGAGTTGGATAGTCAGACTTTCATTAAAAACTAAAGGTAAGAGATATTTGCATGTGTTTGGCCTTTCGCCTATATCACAATGTATTGAGGTAAGGTAGTATGTTTTGATGATATGTTGTGACACCTACGGGCTATTGATCGAGGAGATGATTATCGTTGTTAGTTGATGACCACATTGAATTATGTTTGAGGATATGTTTATTGCTCATTGCTACTGTTATGATGTGATGTTGATCGAGGATATGCTCATTGTGATGACTGTACAAATATTATGTTTTATGAGGTAGTTGTGCATGGAGTGTATAACACTAATAGAGGTCCCAGTAAGGGAGACTGTCTCACCGAAGTTCACAAGAGTCAGTGGTGTATTTCTCATAGTCGTGCCTACTCTTTCTATAAGAATCTCAATAAAGGTTGCAAAGTCATTAAACAAAAGGAAAGAAAAAGCAAAAAAAGAAAGAATGAAAATACGTGTTTTTTTTTTACAAAATTGCATACTCATATTATATCGTGCATCTCTTACTAAGCATTAGACTCTTAGTTTGAACTTTGTGATATAGATAATGATGGAATTATTCAAAAACATGATGATTGATGATAGGAACAATTGATAGCGCGGTTGAAGAGGAATTCTCAAGGGAGAAGCTAAAGTGTTGTCGAAGCAAAATTGACCTGTGGGTGAAGATTTGAAGAAAATAAAAGAAAAAGAAAGACTTCTATTTTTATGTTTTTGATTATGTTGAATTCAAGTTTAAATGATTTACAAACATTTATGATGAGTTTTATTACGCTAGATTTTAAAAGAGATTTATTTTTAAAAACTTTCGTTGTGTATAGTTTTAAAGGTACAATTTTTATTTATGATATATTTTTTAAAAAAAATGAGAAAATAGTTTTAACATTACAGAGCATTATTGTTACATCACTAGTGTTCTTAGTTTTTGTATATCTTCCAATGATGTGAACCTCCTTAAGAATAGTGAAACCCAAACAAATAAGTAGGATTGTTCTAAATTTAGATTCTCAATCAACGAGAGTAATAGACCTTGCCTTTTATCTATGTGGTGATAAGAACTAAAAGTGTAGAATGGTGAAAGATAGTAGTGTTAGCCTAAGTGTAATTACACTTATTTGTTTTGATGATGTATGTTTTAATTGTAATTATAAGTTGTTTATTGGTTAATTATGCTTAATGTTTTTATCCTTATATCCTTCATGATCGTTATTGGTAATGCCCTCTAATAAGGGTATTTAGATGTATTAATATCCTTGTCTAAGTCCATGCAGCCTAGGGTAAGATTATTGGGATTTAGGAGCTTTAAGGAATATAATTCAAGGAGAAGAAGCTGATTGTAGCCATGTGGAGGTCGACCAAAATTGTGCAAAATAGTGGAAGCAGTCGACCAGCTGAGAAATGGTCGATCGATTTAAAAGGCAAATTGCTTACCAGGTGTGCGGTCGAGCAAGCAGTTGAGCAGTGAAGAAATTGTCGATCGCAACATTAAATAGATTGCATCTTAGTTCTGCAATCAAGAAAGCAGTTGAGCGGGCAGTCGTGTAGTCAATTTGTTGATCAACCGAAAGTATCAGAGATATGAAGAAGCGGTCGACTGATAAGAAAGTGGTCGACTGATTTGATAGATATACTCAAACAATGGACGAGCAAAAGCATAACGGTAATATCACAACGATCGGATGCGGTCGACCAAAAAGGAAATGGTCGACCGCTCAAGTAGAGTCTATAAATAAAAGAAACTCTGAAGCTCAATGTAACGAAGTGAGAATCAAAGTGAAGCTTTGCAAAAATCATTTCTTGATTTCTCAATACTCAAAGAGTGTAAATCCTAACTCTCTATATCCCCCAACTTGAGAATTTATATCTAGGAGAGTTAGGAATTTTAGTTTTGCGCTTTTATTTTACTCAAATGTTGAAAGAGAAGATTGACGCCCGTGAAGATCAATCTAGAGGGTGATGCCTTGAGAATAGCCTATAAAAGGTTTGGTTGGCACCCATAAAATTAATCATCGCCAACTGGGGAGGTTGGGTGATTAAGGATCTCCAAGTGGGAAGCTTTGAGCGCAGACATAAGTCGGGGTTGCCGAACTGCATAAATAACGTCATTTGAGCTCTCTAACCCTTACTCTCTATATGTATGCATTGTTTGATTATATATTTATGATAAATCACTTAAAGTTAGGAGAATTAAATATTGCACAAAAAAAGTTAGTGTCACTTAATTCACCCCCCTCTATAGGCACATATAATCCAACAAGGGGTATCAGAGCAAGGTTATTAAAATTTTTGTTGGATATTTTGCTTTGTGGTTTAAATTGCATTTGAATTGAATCTATTGGAATATTTTTCTTGTTGAAATTCTCTTGGATAATTTTGTTTGGATTCATTAATTATATAAATTGTTATGACCTTCAATACGCAAGTTGAAGGACAATTCTTGCTTAGACCTCTGTTTTTCGATGGTAATGATTATGTCTATTGAAAATCTCGGATGAAAATATATATATATATATATAATCTTTGGATTATGACCTTTGGAATGTTATTGAAAATGGCTATTTTATTTTGCTTAAAGTTGAAAATGGCATAGAGGTTCCAAAAGTGTATAGTGAGTATAATGATAGTGATAAACAAAAATTGAGCATGAACACTAAAGCTATTAATACTCTTTATTGTGCTTTAAATAAAGATGAATTTAATAGAATTCAAGCATGTGATAGTGCCTATGAAATATGGAAATTGCTTGAAATCACTCATGAATGCACTAATCAAGTAAAAGAAAATAAATTATGTTAATTCATGAGTATGAATTATTTTCTATGGATAAGGATGAAACCATTTATTGTATGTTTACTCGGTTTACTAATCTTACTAATGATTTGAAAGTGCTTGGTAGAGTCTATCAATGTAATACCCCAAAAATATGTTTTCCCCATTAATCGATGTATTAAATTTGTATAGTAATATATATGTGTATCACGTCATGTTGCGAGATATTACGCATGCATTATGTTCAAAAGGTATAAGATTAAATATTGGAAAAGTAATCTAAGTATGGAAATTAAGAAAAATATGTACAGCGAGTTTTTGGACGCCTCTGCATCGTCCGAAAACGGGTGCGGACGATGCGGACGTTGTTAGTTTAAATCTCTACAATTTTGGATGCATTTTCGGACGCATGGATATCATCTGAAATCTGGCGCGGACGACGCGGACGTTGTTATTTTGAATCTGTATCAAATTTTATGAGTTTTCGGACGCATCCTTCTCATCCAAAAATGAATTCGGACGACTGGTCTCATCCAAAAAGTCGAAAAAATCTGCGAAACCCATTTTAAATTCAATCTCTCTCTTCCGATTTCTTGCAGAAATCAACAAACACTCTCTCTCCAGCCTACCCCCTGTGACGCTCAGCTCCTCCCATCATGATGGAGGGCTATCCACGTGGGATACCTCCATTGGACTAACTCTTCTTGGTTTGGTCAATTGGCAGCTTATCTTCTTCCAGGTTGTAGCCTTTCCACCTCTTCATCGTCTATATTAGGTAACTCCTTTCCTCTATGTTTCATTTTTGAGTCTGAAAACGTGAAGGAGTTGAGTGAGAGTGCTCTGTTGTGAAGAGAGGTTGGTGTGTGTTATGAAGAGTGTTATGAGTGAAGTGTTACTCTATGGGAGACTTTGCTGATCATCCGTGGATTTCAGTAAAGGTAAATGTTTGTTCTTGAGAAATATTACATTGATTATGGATCTTTGAATTAGGATTGCATTGGCTATGAGATTGGAATATTGATGTTGTTCTTGTCTAGGAACTGTTGGAAGATTGAAGGAGTGAAGACACCTCTTAGCTGTTGGTTAATTCTAAGCTGATTATTGAGGTAAGAATTAGAATCTGTGGTGGCCAAAGGAGGCCCTACATTACGGGTTTTGTGTGATAAATTGTTGATTTGGTTGATTGAATGAATAGCATGATTGGTACCACTATTGGTTGATGGAATTAATAACATGTACCATTATTAGTTAGCATAATAATTTGAACCTATTGTATTGTTGAAACTTGAACTGCCTGGTGTTTGGAAATTCTTGTCAATGTAGTCATGACCAAATGGATTTATTGAACTGCCTGATATGGGTATTGATAAGTGTTACCTTATGGAATCCTAGATTTTGGGTATTATTAAGTCATGCCTAGAGAATTCAGTTGGATTTAACTTGGAATTTGAATTGCTGCCACTCTATTGAATAAACTGTTACCTACTTTGATTTTGGTTATCGATGGAAATGCCATATCAATGAACATGTGATATAATGGACATAAAAGTTAACCGTTTAAATGTTGGGTTGTGTTGTCTGCTGCATCTGGTAAACATAGAAATGGGAAAAATGTGAAGAGTGAGGATTTGTAGTATTGTTGAGCATGAATGGATGGAAACCTTTAATTTAAATTCTATTAAGAGGATTGGTCGTGCTGAATTCTTTTCTAGTAATGAACTGTGGAAGTTAGATTAATAGTCTGTAATTAATGAGTGTTTATTTAATGGTTTTGAAGGTACCAAGTCGATTGACATAATCGCATTGAAGACGCCAGGTAAGTTGATACTTACTGAGTTTTGGTCTTCGGACCCTACATCGCAAGAATTAGGATTTGCCTGCTATGTGTTCTTTTAATGATATGTTTATTATAGACTTTTATCATATAGGATTTTATTATATAGGACTGTATTTAGGCACAAGCATATTGTATGTCATCCTAAAATGTATGTAAATAGGCATGTGGGGGTTTAGGTGATCGGTGACACTTCCATACGGTAGTATTCCTCCCAGGTAGGGAGCGGTAGGTTTAGAGTTGGCTACGTGGAAGCTAGGTTCACCTTTACCCCGTTCTGAAACCTCCAATGTCTTTAACAAAAGTGAGGATATCGGAATGTGGAACACCCCCGATGGATATATCTCCCCATCAGAGTGAAATGGTTCAGCCACATGACCCTAGGAGTATTCCACCCTGATCTCCTGAAGAGATACGGCTCTCTTCTGTAATGCATCATGTGATCATGCATCATATGCATTGCACTTAATCTATCACTTACTGAGCAATAGGCTCATTAGTTTAGGTCTTGTGATGTAGGTGCGTACGAGAAGCAAAAGAACAGGTCAAAGACAGTTGATGAAGGATTTGCACGGGTGGATCTTGTGACTGGCTGGGCTAAAGAGTTTTAAAAGGAAATGGTTTGTAAAATGGTTTGTAAATTATTTAATATTCTTTAATGTTTTGTTTTAAATTCCACTGCGTTTTATAAAAAGGATGTTCATTACTTCTTCTGAAATTAATAAATGTTTTAAATAAAGAGTTTTAACGCTTGGGTTTTTATAGAAAAAGGATACTCTGATTTTATAAAAGAAAAAGTTTTAAATTTCACGTATTTTTAAGTAAATAAAAAACCGGGTCGTTACAATCCCAACGAAGAGTTGGTAAGAAAAATTCATAGGTGTCTACCAAGATCGTGGGAACCAAAAGTGACGACAATTCAAGAAGCCCACATTCTTAAACCTATAAAGATAGAGGAGCTCATCAGATCATTAATGATGCATGAGATTAAGTTGATGAGTAATGAGAAGGAGGAGCAAAAGGAGAAAGATAGTCCAAAAAGAAAGGACATAGCACTCAAAGCCTCCTCAAGCGTACAAGTAATCTCTGGGGATGATGATGATGATGAGGATGATGAAGATATAAAATTCATAACCCAAAAGTTCAACAAGTTCCTCCATCAAAAAAAGAGAAACGGAGAGAAGGTGATCATTCGCTTTGGATGTGGAAAACCCAGTCACACCACCACCGATTGCCCTAAAGCAAAGAGGAAATGAAAGGCCTTCAAGAATAAAGCATTCAAGGCCACATGGGATGATAGCAACGAGAACTCTTCTTCTAAGATAGAGGAAGTCTCGAATTTTTGCTTCATGGCCAAAGGTGATAAGGTATACAACTCTTCTAGCGATTCAGATGATAATGATGATAATAATGAATTGCTAGATGTTTTTAATAAACTGTTTGAAAAATTCAATGTGCTTAAACGAAAATATAATGTGTTGAAAAAGGATAATGACACTTTGATTGAAACGCATGTTGAATTGATTAAATCTCTTGAAAATCAAATTGTTGAATTGAAAAACATAGTTGAGACTTCTAGTGCTACTATTAAATCTCTAGAGTTTGATGTTAGTGAATTGAAGGTGAAAAATATTGATTTGAACTCTATTGTGATTAAATTCACTAACGGCAAAAATTTTAACAGGCTTTTAGGAAAGCAATGGGTTACATTTGATAAAGCCAGAATTGACTATCAACCTTTGCAAAGAAGAAAAATTATAATAATTTCTTTGTTGATCCTATTACTTGTAATTATTGTAATTGTATAGGACATAAATCATTTGTTTGCTCTATAAAATTGAGTGATAGAAGGAAAAATTCTAAAATGATTTGGGTTCCAAAAGGAACCATTCCTAAGGATAAAAAACCTAAAAATGTTTGGGTACCTAAGAAAAACACTTAAGTGTTTTTCTCTTTTGAATCAAGTGTATGAAATTAGTTGTTTAAATTATTTGATAAAGTATACACTTGATTTAAATTAAATGGTTAGTATGCATATAGGTAGAAATTTTACTTTCTTGGTGAATATTGATTCTGAAATTTGCATATTTCTCTTTGGTATCATTTGTTTAATTTGAATTTATTCTTCAATTTGTATTGTCTTTAGTTTTTAAAGTTTTTATCAATCCAACTAGTGGTATCATCAAAATTCTTTTTGGATTGTGGTGATTGGATTTGATTTTAATTATATGAGTTATTATGATTTGGTTTTAAAATCGGTATTTATTTGTTTTCATTGGGATTTTAGCATTTTAAATCTTATATCTCAATATTTGATAATCCAACGAGTGTATCAATAACTCCCCATTGATTTGAAATTGTTTAGTGAAATAGGGGGAGAAAATAGTTTTATCTTGAATAATTCTTTTTTTATCAATGATTAAATATTTTTCATTTCTCAACAAGTGATAAATTGAATTATTTTTCTTGGGTTACTCTTGATTTGGTTTCTCCTAAAATTTGTTTATTGACATAGGGGGAGAAAATAGAATTGTGTGTGTTATTGGTAATTTCCCCATTTTTTATATGTATAGTAAATGTCAAAGGGGGAAATAATATTTGTTGTGATTGAAATATTTGTTTAAATTGATTGAATGGTTGATTTTGTTTGATGAATTCCCTCCATATATTCTTGATGATAATTCAATAGGGGGAGATGAAAATATATTGTGTTGTTTGTTTGTTTGATTTCCCTTCAATAATTTCTATGTTTTGAATAATGACAAATGAGGAGAAATTTTGAGTTATGACGTTGTTTTAATACCTCCCCATTGAATTCTTTTTTTATTATGACAAAGGGGGAGAGATTTATATAAGTTGTATGTAGTATGTTTTTGCACGATTTTAAAAGTTAGAAATATTGCATAAACTAAGGGGGAGAGATCAAATTATGTAATAATATATGTACATGCTTAGACTTATGAATAAAAAACTAATAATATGTTGTCATCATAAAAAAAAAAAAAAAGGGAGATTGTTAGCCTAAATGTCATTAGGCTTATTTGTTTTGATGATGTATTTTTTAATTGTAATTATAAGTTGTTATTTGGTTAATTATGCTTAATGTTTTTGTAACGACCCCATTATTTATTTGCTTTTAAAAATGCATGAAATTTAAAACTTTTATAAAACGACTGAAATCTTTATTAAAACCTTTTAAATTGAAATCAGTATTCTCTTATAAGTGAACCGTTAAAATTTTTTTACTTTGACTCATTATCAAAATCGTTATAAACAGCGGACGACTTATTGATAAAATCATTTTTCTTTAAAAATGTAGCGGAAGCATAAATAGTTCATTTAAAGATTATTAATAAAGTGTCACTTTATATTTTACAAACTAGGTTCCTCTTTACATTCGTTAGCCTAACCAGCCACAAGTCTCGTCTGTGCAAATCCTTCATCAACTGCTCCTAAATTTGTTCGTCATTTTCTCTCGTACTTGTACCTACATCGCAAGTTATAAAATATGAGTCTAACGCTTAGTAAGTGATAATACCTAATATGCTACATGCTCATGCTGTGCCCTTTTAAAACAGTATGCAGTTTCTGTTCCCATCTTTTTCTTATCTTTTATCTTTTACGTTTTAATCATTATCTTTCTATTTTCTGTTATGACCTCTGATATAGCAGCAATAACATAGTCCAAACGCCTACTAAACATTGGCAATTCTTCTTATTTTCTATTATGACCTCTGATATAACAGTAATGACATAATCCTAAAGCCTGCTAACCATTAGCCATCCTGTCCCGGCATAATCCAGGGATTGTCCCGACATAATCTAGGGACATTGAAACCGATATGAGTTGCAATGGCATAGTCCAAAAGCTAGCTAGCGGCAATGGCATAGTCCAAAAGCCTGCTAGCGTCTGTGCCCACTAAGGACTAAAACGACCTCACATCATATCGTTGCCTTTTATTTACTTTGTTTTACTTTTTATTGCTTATTATTTGTTTATTATCTGTTTCATTTTTCATGAAAGAATGGCTATTCCTATAACCCAAATGATGGTAGTTTGCTTTAGGTGATCAGCCCTCGAGAACTCTGTACACTTAGTATGTGTGAGCATCCCTTCAACCACTCTTTAAAACCGTGCACAAAAATCCATTTTCGTATTCTTTTGAAAATCGTGATGCATGATGCTCGTGAATGCATACAATTTCTAACAGTTAATATGGAAACACAAATAAACATTCAACATGTGATTCACAGAAACGTGTTATAAAAACTATAGACATGCTGTAAAAATAGTGAACAACGAAACGTGCTATTAACAACTGTAGTCATGCAATAAAATAGTAAACAACGAAATGTGCTATTAAAAACTATAGACGTGCTATAAAAATAGTAAACAACGAAACATGCTATTAAAAACTGTAGGCATGTTTGGAAAGTGGTATACAACAAAACATGCATATCCTATTCTTGTGATATAGGGCCTGAAGACCAAAGTACATAAGTATAACTTACCTCGATTACTTAAGGCGTTCAACACTTAATGCTATCTTTTTTCTTTTTAGTACTTTCACAATTAGAAACATTTATTCATTAATATAATAAATTAATCTACTTATTAGTCTCAACTTCTTTTATCTTCTAATTCCTTATACGTTACTTACTAAAATCTTCTAAATGAAACCGTTTCATTAGTTACTATCTAGCTGAATAATTAATCTTAATATTCATATCCAATTATCGCCATACCTTTGTCCAATTAATGACTCAAATTTAAACCAATAGGGCATATTATCAAAGCTGTAACTAAACAGGTTTAAATCCAAGTAACATAACACTTCCACACTTATTAACGTCCAACAACAGATTAACAATTCCAACTTCACTCCCAACAGAACCATTTCTAGAATTATACAGCTCAATAAACAGACAAGAAATCAACTACAAAACATCGACAACAACTTCGATATTTAACAGATTTCTACTAATTTGATAAACAATTCCATTTCAAGCAACCAAACCTGCAACGACCCGATTTTTTGTTTTCCTTTAAAAATTTGCTAAAATTCAAAACTTTTTGTTAAAGCCTTTCTAAGATAATATCAGAGTGCAAAACCAGACCGTCAAAACCTTTTTCATTAAAACATAGTAGAAGCGGTTATGAAATGTTTTGTGAAACATAACGGGTTTATGAAAACATTACGAAAGCATAAATGAATCGTTTAAGGAAGAAATACTAAACAATTAAATACATTTTTATTACAATTGTACTCTCTTTGGTTCTCTTCAGCCTAGCCAGCCATGAGTCTCATGGGTGCAAATCCCTCATCCCCGCATTATTATCTGTTCATCGTTTTTGCCTTGACTCCTAATACAAGTGCATATGCCTCTCTTTATTTCCTTTTTGGAATGGGGGTCTACCAATCCAACCTTTTCATTAAGTCGTTGGTTATTTAGTTCTTTACTCGTACTCTTCCCTTCGAGAGTATCCCGCTCTCCAGGCTTTATTCCAGTGATAGACGTATCCCACCCATCCTGAACGTTCTTTTCCCTTCGGGCGTATCCCGCCCTCCAGGCTTTTTTCTAGTGATAGACGTATCCCATCCATCCTGAACGTTTTCTTACTCCTTTATTTCTTAACATTTTTCCTCACTCATGCATGTGTGAGTACCACCCAGTGGCACTCCTTACTTGATTTCTATTAACATGATGTATGACCATACATTCTCATCCTAACATGATGCATGATGCATTATAACATAACATTATCAGAAATTGAAGTGCGCATAAAAGAAAGTAACTGACAATAATTGAATAATAGAATTGAAAGCGCATAACAAATGTAAAACAGGGAATATTTATGATATCGAATTGAAAGCGGCAAATGAATAATAAAAGACGGTAAGGTAAACATGCGGTGAATTACAATTAAACTAACATGCCCGTTAAACTAAGCTAAACTAAACATGGAAACATGTTTTAGATAATAATTAGAAACGTGCTTGTAAATTCGAACCCAATTACACTAAACATGTTAAGCATTTATCAGCATAATTAGAATAACATACATGCAAGGTAAACATACTCAAGATTTCGATTATCATTCGAGTTAATTATCCTAGTTAATTACATGCTTACGAAAGAATAGTTAATTACATGCTTAATTATCCTAGTTAATTAAATGCTTAAGAAAGAAGTACAATTATTACCCTAGATAATTAAACATGCATTTATTCGAGTTAATTAATCATGGCATAACCTAGTCAATTAACATACTAACATTATGTTCGTTAATTAATTGAACAACAAGCTAAGTTAAACATGCTAACTAATTAATCATGCTACTATCGGTTGATTTTCAACATGCTAATTGACATGATTAGTAATTAACATGCTCTATAATTAATTAATTACTCCAATTAATTAACGTGCTCAAGTAAATTAACATGCTTACGTCTAAGTAAATTATTTCCATGTTCAAGTTTAGTTAATTAATTAAACATGCTTACTAATTAATCACATTTAGTTAATTGACCTAGTCAGTTAACATGCTAGTTGGTTAATTAAGCATACTCGAATTAGTTATCGTTGACTTGTTAATTAAACATACTCAAGTCTACTTAATTAATTAAACATGCTTGTAATTACTAACTAATTAGCGAGTAAACAATAATGAAAATGTAACAGCTTGTAGATAATAACAAACGACAAGTAAACATTTAAAATTAACATAGAACTCTTAGCTCATTTCCAGACTTTGCATAACCATTCATCATTCACTTATTTCACTTTCATCTCAACTATCACTATCAATTGCAGGAATCATTTGCAGTAAAGGAAATAATTGCAGGAATTAACAATAGTATGTATAAAATTGCAGGAAGCTAACAGACAAGGGAGATCACAGGGTTAACAACAACGGAGGAAATCAAGCAACAAAGAGTCTACGGACTATCATCAAAGAAATATCACAGAGCAACAATGATCTACGGAGTATTAGTAGTTCTACACTATCATTAACACAGGAAATCAACCAAGGAATTAACAATAGTAAGGAACTATCATCTAAAACCAATTAACAGCAATTAACAGTAAGCAATTCACGGACACTAACATAAACTCACGCACTCTACTTGCGGTGTAGGGCCTCCAAATGGCCAAGACACACCCAAATTCCTTACCTCAAATCCTTATCGCACACTCGCACTTAATCGCTATCCTTCCTCGTCTTTCTATACCTTCACAATTAAAACATTACAACCTATAAATGAATTGTATTCTAACTTGTACAAATTCTAAGAACTTCTTCAATGCCCAAATGGAATATAACCTATCTCAATTTGAACTATCAACAGGATATCAATCTATCAAGTACAATACTTAACTTAGATCTCATGATTCCACAGTCAACTCAATTGCAGAGTATATTCATGCTTCAACATTGAACATGTAAGAACAGTAGCAATAATCATCCAACCATTTGATTTAGAGCATCAGTTTAACATTTCCTACTTCCAACGAAATCTATTTATAACGTGCACTTAACATGCTTTAGACCAATAACAACACATAATATCCCCTTTCCAAATAGAATCACCGAACTCAACATTCCATATCACAGTACTAAGCCAATCCCAACATAATATATTTAAGCAAGAGTATCAATTACGGGACTCATCACAAGGAAACAACCTTTCATCAATAATTAACCAAGTCCAACAAGTTATGAATCACAGTTTACAAGCCACATATTCAACTCATTAATTCCTAATGTATGGCTGCAATGATAATCGCTAATAATGGCATAATACACTTTACACTGAGTAGTCAATATCATTTCCCAAATCAACAGCAGTGCATTACAACATCACAGTACATTACTCAAGCAATAGAGCATTAATCTTCTAAAACATACACCCACAGTGCAAAGTCAAACTAAAGACTAACACAACATAGCTAAATCTTCCAACCATAGAGTCTATTTATCCACTTATTGATCAATAACAGAGCAGTACACGAAAGAAAACAGAGGGCACCCATAACGGACAGAGAGTAGACATCCAAAATCAACAAAACATAGAAGAAGTGTGCATTACCTGAGGGGTCACAAGGGCTCAAGGAGAGAACTGTCATCCACTCCTTTCTCTGTAAATTTCTCTCAGCCAGAGCTCTCCTCCAGAGAACATTATCCTCACTTCTCTATATCTCCCTTTGTCTAAATCTCTCTCCCTCAGCATAGCTCCCACTCACTGCCCCTTCATCTAACAAACCATCCGCCAACGTCCCTGTACAGCTTTATGGAGTGCTCCCCATGCCCCTTAATTCCATTCAGCTTTTCAGAGGCTGCCTCCCACGCTGCATAACAAGGTGCAAACCAGGGCAGAAGACCGGTTCACACCGCGAGCTGGATCGCAAGCCATCGGCAGGTCCAACTTGAACCGCCAGCTCCCCTGCCATCCCGACGCAGTCCAGCTCGTCGCTCGCCAACCCATCATCATTGCTGCTTCTTCGTCTTAGCCAATCGGCCATCGCTGAGCACCGCCCGTCGCCATTCCACAACACTGGCCACCTGAAATCGCGCCCCATCCCAACGCCAAATCGCCACTCCAAACCACAAGATCCACCAATGCAACCCGCTTGGAGTTGCCACACGACGTCGCCAGCACCGTCGCCGTCCCACGGCCGAATGCCCTCCCGCGCTCAATCTCCTTATCCCCCTCTCTCTCGTTCATTCTCACTCACTCTCTCCCCCGTGGTTTCTTTCACATATTAGCCGAAGGCCATTCTTTTGGCCTTCAACAAACCATGCGTGAACCAGTTTAGCTGAACCGGTTCATTCACTCCAATCTCCTCCTTTAATTTTTTCCCAACCCAATTAATTAATTTATGTAATCCGCTAAATAATCCATAAATCTTATTTATCCTCCAATAATTCCTCAAGTTATATCCTATGAATACGTCCTTAGTAATACCTTGATAATTGTCTAAAAATTTTGGATATAAAAAGTCAGGGTATTACAAAACCGATTCCACTATATTGACACTAGAACAGTTATCTACAGAGGCATTCCCCTATTTTTCAACATCCAAAACAGATAACAATCCACCCACAGAACCAAGAAGCAGTACACACAAAAGCAATAACCAAAGCAGGGAATCAACATTTAACCAATATTCTTCATAAAACAAAGAAGCAGTAAACCAACCAATATTCTTCATCATTTATTTTCCTCAATTATCTACATAGGTCAGTAAAACCAAGAAGGATATTTTGGCATTACCGGAAGGAACTCAGAGGCCCGAGAGCACCTCCTCCCCTATCTCTTCTTTTCTTCCCTCATGGCTCAAGCCCTCGATGTTCTCTATCTCCTCACTTTTTCCTCTCTGTATCTCCAGTTCTCCCTCAGCTCAACACCCAACAGCTGTTCAGCTCTCTCTCCCACTTCACTCCTCTTCCTTTGCATTTCTAATTCACTAGATAAGCACACCCTTCACCATGCCACAGACACCCTCACACGTCCAGGCCATGCCCTGCCACTACCCATTCCTCATGCACGTCTCACTATCTATTTCTCCAGAGCAAGAACAGGTCAGGACCGGTTTGGTCCAACGTCAAATAGGCCACCCCAAACAATTCCTTGTTAACCGCCAGCCACTGCCTCCATGAGAATCATCCCTGCCATTCACGAATCGCCTCAGCAATCACTCCCTGTCAACGCCCGATCAACATAACACAAAGGAGAATGAGGAATCAGCCAGACTTACCTCAACCCTATGCCAGAAATTATCGCCAGTGGAAGCTCCGATCCTAAGTCCTAGCCACGACCCACGCTCTGCTTTGTCTGAAAATGCTTGCCAAGACATCACCCCACCGCAAGAGAACCCTGTCCGAGCCCAAGCTCGCCGTCGCCTCCCATTCGCCCTTGGTCCCTATTGCCATCTCTCTCCCTCTCTCTGTCCCGATTTTTCTCTCCCTCCTTTCTCTCTGCAAGAATGGTTGAAGGCCAAATGTAATTTCTCTTCCCAAGGCCCCGTCACCCGTTCTAGGGCCAAGAAGATCATTGCTTATCTAATGAGCTACTATTTTGCAGGTAACACCAAATTGATGGAGCTTGAAGAGGAACCATTACATGATGACAAAGAAGCCCCTTGGCATATCATCACTTGGGAACCTACAACTCCAAATCGGCTGGGAGTGCATTCCCACAAGTTTGGTGAGATTGTTTGACAACAATACTTAGATATAGTTATGTTTGATCCCCACGTGATTAGTACTTAGTTTATGGGTTGAATTATGGTTGTTTTTGGGGTTATATTTTGTTGAATTGGATTGTTGAAATGAGATGCTTGGGTGGACTTATAAACCGAGCCCTCATGTCCGATTTTTGCCAACTTAAGGGCATTTTTGTAATATTCTCTTATGGACATTAGGGGAATATTTAGCCTCCCTTAATGGAACCCTAATCTTAGTTTTGAAACCCCATTTTTGCTATGTAAATTTCGTGAAAGAGTTGTGCTCTCCCTTCCTTGGTGTTTGACTAGCTCCAAGCAAATCCTACACCACAACCAACTCTTCATCCATTCTTGATCGTTCTTGAGGGGGAGTTGGCGCTATCTTCTCCACCATCTTCAGTTGAGGGTGGCCTTTGACGTGAGGAGATAGAAGAACGAGTCAAAACCAAGGTGGGAAGGTCCTTTTGTGGAGGATTCAATTCACTCGCTACTCTCGGTCGTGTGGGAGGAGCGGACCAACTTGGTAATCTGTTTCTGTCTGATTTTCCTTAAGCATCCTGGTATTTTATGAGACGAAAATCTTGCCCTATCTGTTATGGTGAATTTTTTATTGGAATTTCTTAATTTGGATTCGTATTTTTAAAGTTATGGCCGTTTTACTAGGAGAGGCGCAAAGCTATTTTTCCGCAAATTCCAATTCTGATTTCTGAGTTCTCTCTTGCATAACTTCGTTTGTGTAACGATTTTGAAGCTGATTTTTGACAGTGTTATTGTTTGGATTGTGATTTGGTGATTCTGTAAATTTAAGTCCCAAACCATGTATGCAAGTGAAGTTCTCTTCTGTTGAAATTTCGTGCTCAAATTGATATTGCTGAGTGCCCTAAGTTACAATTTGGCTGATTCGATATTTGGGGCCTATCAAAAGACAAATGTAAGAGTTAGGTTACTGTGTTTTAACCTTTAAACCACTACATTTGTTGATTGTGAAATGGATAAAAGGTATTGCCCAAGAAGAGTCAGTGTATGTAATGCCCTGTGATGTAAAATCTTTTTTCATGCTATTATTATTATTTTTTAAATCCAAAAATTGTCTTTTAAACAATACACAACGAAAGTTTTTAAAATAAATCTCATTTAAAATTCAATGTGATAAAACCCAATATAAAAATAAACATAAATATTCTTAAAATATTTTAACTTGAATACAACATAACTTTGAATAAAAAAGCTTAGTAACTTTTTATTAAAATTCTTAAGATCATTCATTTTTCCTTCGGTCTTCACCCACGGGCCAATTTAGCTCCAACAACACTTTAACTTCACCCATAAAAGTACTTCATCAACCACCACTTTTTTTTGTTTCTAATGTCAGGTTCCTCATTAAATTCATCCTACCTACATCACAAGGTTCAGACTATGAGTCTAACGATCAGTAAGAGATGCATAACATAAATATGAGCATAAAATGCAGTTTTTTTTTTATAAAAACATATACTTTCATTTTTAGTCTTTTTTTTCTTTTCTTTTGTATAGGGCAGGTTGTTGAACTTTGACTAACTCATACCTCAGGAATAATAGGCACGACTATGGGAAACACACAACTGAGTCTCATGAACTTAGGTGAGACAGTCCCCCTTATGGGAACCTCCATTAATGTTATGCACTCAATACACAACCACTTAGTGAACTTTGCCCAGACCCTGACATTACTGAACTAACAGGCTTATCCACTATAGGCTTATCCACTAAGTGATGCATAACATAAATATGAGCATAAAATGCAGTTTTTTTGTAAGAACATATACTTTCATTTTCAGTCTTCCTTTTTCTTTTCTTTTGTTTAGGGAAGATTGTTGAACTTTGACTAACTCATACCTCGGGAAGAATAGGCACAACTCTAGGAAACACACAACTAAGTCTCATGAACTTTGGTGAGATAGTCCCCTTTACGGGAACCTCCATTAATGTTATGCACTCAATACACAACCACCTTTGAACTTTGCCCAGACCCTTGCATTATCGAATTAACAGGCTTATCCCCTATAGGACCAACTTTTGGGATAGTCTTTTCTCAACCCTTATATTTTGCTTAATATATGTTCATTTCTATTTCATTCTTTCTTACATATTCTTGAAAAACATGATGCATAATAAATTGCATGCAACATACATAATAAATTGCATACAGAACATAACATATAGAACCAATTTATGCATGAAAACAATCAATATATCTCCAAAGTCATTATCTTTTTAACTTAACTTCATATGTCTATAATAAAGAAATCATTATAACACTCAATGAAACACATCCTCCATCAACGTCTCAATAGAAGCAGTAACAAAACATTAGCAGTAAACATAGCCTCAAAATGCATTTCGTAAGCATCATAACATATCATCAAAAATACTACCTTACCCTAGCACTTTGTGATGCAGACCAAAGACCAAACATAAAGAAATATCTCTTATGTGTTGTAATGCCCTGTGACGTAAAACTCTTTTTATGTCATTTTTTTAATACATCATATATCAATTCATCATATCTTTAAATGATATAGTGGAAGACTTCAAAAAAATCTCAGTTAAAATTCAAACGTAGTAAGATCTAACATAAAATAAACATAAACATTTTGATACACCAGTGGAAGCAGATTAGAATATAACTTGCAAATATGTGGTGGAAGTGTTGAAATATGTTATTCAATATTTTGCCTTTGCAGTCGACTATCCAGTTGACGTCGTGGTTGAGAAGCTACTCTCAAAAGTAGGACAGTGGCGATCTTTGGAAATCAGTCGATGTGGTGGTCAGCTGGGCAGTTAAGTTAGTCGTCTGAAAAATAGGACAATAGCAACTTTTATATAGCGGTCGAGTACGTGGTCGAGTAGGCAGTCAAGGTAGGCGACCGAAACTCCTTTCCTTAACTTTTCCATAATTTCAATTATGGAAACTCCAACTTTGGAAGATTGTAACTTCTTTGTTTTAGAGGATTTTGAGCTGAAATTTGAACCACATTTTCATGAATGAATAAGGAAAAGAACCCTTCAAGAACTTTGAAAATATCCTTCAAGAATTAAGAAATATGCTAAAAATACTTCAGGTGGTTGAATTTAGCAAATATGGAAACTTGTAACCTCCGAATGGTTGCTTTGCTAATGAGGATGCCTCTTAATGGTTGGACACCACTTCTCACAACCTTTTCTCAATGAGTAGGGCTATGGATGCCAATACGAGAACTCGCTCAACTCCAACTGAGCCCAATTTGTGATATTACTCACATAATGATACTTTGGATGTAACTCAACAAAGTGTTTGAAAAAGGAATCTCTCCAATTTCAAAATAAGCAAAGAGATTTTTGTATTCAAACATTGATGTCTAAAACATAAAGCACTCGGGGGCTTTATATAGTCAATTACAAAGCATAAAAGAGGAAACAATAAAATAGGAAACACACTAAATATTCGGTCCTAATTGGCCGATTAGTAAACATAGGTTTTAGTAACTTTCTAAAGCTAATATTTTGTCAACTCTTTGTTGGATTGAGGACCATGAAGAGAGGCTTTGTTGGCAACTACCTTCCTCCAAAATTCGCCACTTGGATGGTTGCCAAATTGGTTAAGTTTTGTCCACTTGCTTGGTTGATTTTAGTAGTTTTCATTATCTATTTTTCCTTTGGTCTTTCTTGCCCTTCAAGTGAGTCTTCTTGGGAATCTTTCCATTGTAACAAATGTGTGGGCTTTCCCTTGCCTTCATGGGTTGGAAACATCTCTATTTGGGCCATAATTGATCCACCTTCCAAATAGTTAGCAATGTAGGTGTTTATGAATCTCTGGGCCCTTACTCTTGTGATTGGACCTTGTAGTCCATCACATTTGCAATTACTTTAACTTAAAATCCAAACATCTTAAAGTAAATAATTAAAATAAAAAGGTTCTTCTTTTTCAGTTCACTTTCCTTAAATCTTCACCAACAAGTCAATTTAGTGTAAAATGTCAAGACCATAAATGAGTGCGTTGCGCTAGAATCAATCAAAGTATAACAAACAATGTCATTAATAAATATGGTACCTATCATGATAGTAGGCTGCTCATCGCCATCATCTTTAATAAGAGAGAAAACTCTTGGGCTACCTTCTTCTGTTCTCTAACAAGATTTGGGAAGTCCTTGGCTATGAGACCCACCTTTCCACACTTATAGCATTGACTAATGTTTACTTTACATTCTCTATAATGATTTTTCTTACATTTTAAGCATTGATCAACTTGAGGCATCTTGACCCCATTCTTGTTAACCACTGGTCCTTGAAAATGCTTCCTTTTTCCATGTTACTCACCATCTTTCAAGGGCCTATTCATTCCCTTCTTCTGTTGAGACTAATTTTTCCTAAAGAATTTCCTATAGGCTTCCAGCTATTTGGTTACCATGGATTCTACTTTTTCTACTTCCAACAGTTTAGACACAATCTACGAATAGAGCACTCCATGGGTGCCATAAATCTTTACACCCCTGTATACCTTCACCTTTAAACCTTGCACAAATTGGTATACTTTGAGCTCATTTGTAGCCAATAAGTGTGCTACTAAGTGTGCTGCTAAGCATGACAATATTTCAAATTTTCGTACATATTTTGTAACAGATCCTGTCTGATAAAGCTAAGTAAACTCCACCAACTTCCATGTCCTTGTAGCATGGTAGAAGTAATTATCATAGAATATCTCTCTGAATTTTGCTCACGTCATTGTTTTCACATCATAGGTTGTTTTAATCGAGTCTCACCAAAACCTCACATCTTGAATCAACAAATACGTGCCAAATAAATTATTTCTCCTTCCTCTATCTTTGCATATTCGAACATGTCTTCCAATGCTCAAATTTATTATTCCGCTTTAATAGGATGGAAGGAATTTCCATCAAAGCTCAGGGGTTTCGACCGATGAAACCTTTCCCATAGTTGCTTGTGCTCTTCCTCGTCCTTCTCATTCAGCCATTTGCTCTAGGTACTAGAACTATCGGTCTATTAGTTCAGAAAAATGTCTAATAGCTTCATCTCTAGGGTCCATATTCCTTCGGGTTTCTCTTACCATACTAATTTTTAGGGAATCTTATTACAATTAATTAAGGAAATGAATTAGTAATAAATCTTATAATTAAATTTAATATAGTTATAGTTAATGAAGCATTTTTATGTTGAAGATTGTGTTGTCAAACAATCTGCAGAAACAACTTAAACCTCGGTGCTTTGATAGCATTTGTGATGTCCCGTGATGTAAAATTCTTGTTCATGTCATTTTTTTTAAATACATCATATATCAATTCATCATATCTTTAAATGATACAACAAATATTAAAAAAATACAATATCATTTAAAATCTAAACATAATAAAATCTAACGTACAATAAATAGAAATATCTGCAAGTACTTTAACTTAAAATCCAAATATATTAAAGTAAATAATTAAAATAAAAAATTTCTTCTTTTTCAATTCACTTTCTTTAAATCTTCACCCATGAGTCAGTTTCCCATCGACAATGCCTTAGTTTGGCCTATGAGAACTCCTCTTCAACCGCAACTTTCATTCATATGTTTCTTCAGGAACATCATCAATAAATTTTTCATCATTACCTACATCACAAAGTTCACTTATGAGTCTAACGCTCAATAAGAGATATATAGACGTGCATGTATATGAGATGTAAGTTGTAAAAATCATGTCTTTTTTAATCAACGTTTTTTTTTCTTTCACTTAACAGTCTAGTCGTTGTGGGTAATTCAATCTGGGGGAGAAAGTGATTCCATTAGGTCTACCTCACACAGGACAACCAATTCGAAACCTTGCCTACAACGGCTATTTACGTATATTTTGCCTGTCATTCATTCTTTTTTATCTTTCTTAATGAAAACATTTTTCCTTATGTATGAAACATACACGTAACACCTAATAACAGTCTAACGTGTATGAACATAGCAATCTTCGAGCATCGTTTTAGGAGAAATGATAAACATCAAGCAATAAGCATGTCCTCAATTATCATAATAATTAGAATACCAAAACAACTCTAGCATCTTTATGATGTAGGTCAAAGGTGAAACACAAGCAACATCCCTTACCTGTAGTCTTTAGCGGATTCTGTAATTATCCAACACGTTTAATTTCCTTAAAATCAAAAAGAGAATCGGATTAATAAAAGGAAAATGATAAAATATATATTAACTATTCGTTGTTTCAAAAACCAAGAAATAATTTATAATACCATCGTCCATTACTATCATCCATCTAATTTTTCTTTCAAAACCTTAACCGTAGGAGACCTACTTTCGTAAAACTTGATAAAAAATTTCACCCGAGAGCAAGAGAATTCTTTTCCTCTTTGCAATTTCAGAGTTATTAAGGTTTCGACCTCTAACGCTATTATTTATAGACAGTCGAACATAGGATCCAACAGAAGAAAGTCCTACGGAATTCAAATCCTAACATCATTGTTTTTTAATTGGCTCAATAATTTAATCACAGATCACGGATTCTATGGGAAAAAAAGAACACATTCAAATCTGTCCGCAGCAATCGTGTACATATAAGCTATCGCGGCAATCATTTGCTTTGTCTATTTTGTTCAATGGTAATCTGCCACATTAGTATTTGCAATCGTTAATGTTACAACGATCACAAATCCTTCCGCGGAAGCCAACGCTTCCATGAATACTTCATTCCACGTATCTTTCCTTGCTTCAAATGACAACGTTCACTGTGTCTTTTTATTTCATGTAGACATCTCTCTTTCTGCGAAAGTGTAACGAAAGTGTAACGTCCCAAAACATTAAAACTTTTTTTCTTGCTATTTCTTTTTTTTAATATGTCATGCATAAAATCATACATAGCGTAAGTCATTAAAATAAATCTCTTTTTAAATTTAACGTAGGAAAAACTCATTATAAAATAAATACAAATATTAATTTCTAAAATTCAACTAATAAAAGCATTATTAATTATAAAGCCTTTTTTTTCTTATATTTTCTTCAAATCATCACTCACAGTCATCTTTGCTTCAACAACGCTTGGACTTTGCCCATGAGAATTCCTTTTCAACTGCACTATCCATTAATTCTACCATCAACATGTTCCTTGGTGAATTCATCAATATCTACATCATAAAGTTCAAACTATGAGTCTAACGCTTAGTAAGAGATGTATAACATAAAACATAATTATGCAATGCAATTTCATAAAAACATGGCTTTTTCATTCTTTCTTTTCTTTAATCTTTTAACTATCTTGCAACTTTTGTCAAGATTAGCTCGCAACCTTTGTCGATACTCTTAAGGGAATAGTAAGCATGACTATAGAAAACACACCACTGAGTTTCGTTAACTTTGGTGAGACAATCTCCCTTACCAAGACCTCTGTTAGTGCTATGCACTTAATGCACAACTACTTGGTGAACTTTGACCAAGCCTCGATCTCAGTAGGCTAACGGGTTTATCCCCCACAAGACCAACCTTTGGGACAGCCTTTCCTCAAACCTTCGTATTCTTTCTTTTGTTTCTTAAGTGTTGTTCTATCTTTCATAAAAATATATGCATGAAAACTGTTTTTGTTCTTTGCTTCAAAAACATGATGCATGTAACATACATGACACATACTAACTCTCTAACATGCATGAACATAATAATAAACATATTCTCAATAGTATCATCATGCATAGGAACAAGTCATCATTGCCTATTTGAAACAAAAATCATATTAACATGTCATTGTCACATATTTCAAACAAGGAACCAACTTAGCATGAAAATAATAAGTCATCAGCACAAGCAAGGAGCTATACTAACATGGAAACAGTAAGTTATCCTCATAAATAATAGTATTAGCAAGTTATCTTCACATATCTCAAACAAAGAGTCATATAAGGATGGAAAATAGTTAAGCACATCACGTATCTCAAACGATGAACCATACTAACAATCAATAAAAACACATTCTAGCGTCTTTGTGATGCATGTCAAAGGCCAAACACATGCAACATCACTTACTTAGAAATTTTTAATGGACGAGTGACTGTTCACTATCTTCAACACGTGAGTTTCCTTAAAACAAACAAGAGTAGATTAAGAGAAGAACCTTTAACATCAAAACTGTAATGCCTCGATAATTTAAAACCATTTTTCCTTATTTTAAAAATACATCGTATAAAATTTTTCGTTTAAATTGTTCAACGTTTAAAATTCACTTGAATGAGATACGTATCAGAGTAAAACATGCGGAATAATAATAGAGATTCAAAACGTATTTTCAATTGTTTAGCAAAAGTCCCTGACTACAATTGTTCTTAATATTCAAAACACTACTAATATCAAATTACCAAAATACCATTTTTCATCAAAATACCAATAAGTCCCAAATCACGTGAGCTACACCCAGTAGGTCAAATCGGTTGATAACACGAGGGGTCATCCTGGAACGCCTCTTCCTCAATTGGTACGTCATCATCATTACAAATATTACCTACATTACGGGAAAAACAATGAGCCTAGGGCCCAGCAACAATCAGAATTAAATGCAATGCAGATGAATGCGTGATCACAAGATGCATTACAGAAGAGAACCGTATCTCTTCTGGAAGTCAACGTGGAATACTCCCTAGGGTTATGTGGCCTAAGCAGTCACTCCGACGAGGAGATATATCCATCGGGGGTGTTTCACAAGCCGGTATCCTCACTTTTGCTGAAGACGTGGGGGGTTTCAGAACTAGAGAAAGTGTGAACTCTAGATTTCACGTAGCTAACTCTCACCTCACTGCTCCCTATATGAGAGTATTCTACCGTATGGAATGTCACCAATCACCCGAACCCACACACACCTATTTACATATATTAGGTATGACACACAACATGTGAACAGTTTCATAATTTCTAAGATGATGCATGAATGACACAAAATAAATCATAAAATTAATGAACGAGAGAAACATAATCATTTCAAATATGATTTACAAATAGGAGTGCAATTTAAAGACACTACAGCTATCATCATTTTATCAGGGTAATTAGTTTAGTGTAATAACAAAAGGACAAGGCATTACAAGCTTGATGCATCCTTTAATCATTAAGAGCAAGGAGGAACATGTTTAGATCAATTCCAGTACAGGGTTCAATTACAACTATCTTATGCGGATTTCCAGATCTAATCCTATGAATTAGATTGTCAAGCATGCTGGAAATTCCAAGGATACCTATTATGAGCAGAAGAATAGTTCACGATACTCGAAGTCACATATTCAGCTCGGAATTCTTAAATGATAGCAATTCATCTATAGGCATAACTTAACTTTACAAATTACAATATCCATGATAATTGAAACCATCTTCTTAACACACAACAATCCAGATTTTCATGTGAGTTGGATTTACACTTACAATACTCATATTCAACAGCAACAATCACTAATCAACTCATTTTCCTATTCAGTTTATTCACCAATTTTGGACTGTCTTGATTCACAATGAACTATCATTTTCTACTATCAAAAACAAAATCCAAACATTGACAGTTCAAGTAAAAGCATAACAAATCCAATTTCTAGCAATTTCAACAGAACTTGTCATTCAGGCAAAACATTCCACAGCATATCAACATCATCCAAAACCCGTAATGTAGAGTCTCCTCAGGCCAACTACATAATTTAATTCTTACCTCAATATCCAATTCAGTATCCAGTAGCAAAAACCGCAGCCAATCGCAACTAAGACAACAGCCACAAGGACTTTCTAATCCAAATCAAAACAGTATGAATGGTTAATTCACTCCCAAATCATCAAACTTGACTTAAACAGGAGATGCATAATTCAAATCAATAATTCCCAAAAATCAATCCTTACCTTTTCTTCACTTCATATATGGACAGCAACTTTCTAGCAAGAGTAACACTCCAATGCCACTCCACAACTCACTACACTTCACTTAATCCAGAATTTACTTCACACTCACAACACAATATCACACTTAATTCACATTTTCCAGAGAGGAACACAGAGGAGAAGACTTACCTATATAGACGAAGGAGAGAAAGAAGACGTCAGCTACAACAGAGGATAACCTGAAGAACAGACTGACCATCCCCCAACCCACTAAAGGGAGGTCCATTGAGAAGATGTCAGGTGGAAAGCTTTCACACCTACGGGTAAGGATTGGAATTGCAGTAGGGGAGTCTGGGGAGAGTTTGTTGAGTGGGTTACGAACTCAGAAGAGAGAGAAGGTAAATGGGTTTCTCAGATTTTTCCCGATAATTCGGACGAGTTAAGTCGTCCGAGACCTCTTCCGTACCGTCGATTTGGGACGAGAAAACACGTCCTACCTCATCCGTACCGTCCGCAGGTGACATTCGAACGAGATGTCTCGTCCTCATCTTCGTCCACAATTTGTCTGAATGTGTCATAAAATTGTTCAGAGTCAAATCGGACGCGAACTATCCTCGTCTGCATCTTCCGCAAGTCGTCCGAAAGTGTCCATAAATTGTACATTCAAATCGAATGCAAACCATCCTCGTCCGCATCGTCCACAAGTCGTCCGAAATGAGTTCTAAATTGTACATATTCAAATCGGATGGAACCATCCTCGTCCGCATCGTCCGCAAGTCGTCCGAAAGTGTCCATAAATTGTACAGATTTATTTCTTCCTCATCCGCGCTATCCAAACCCGATTTCGGACTTCATCCAAAAACTCACCAGTACACCTTTTTCTTAACTTTCACACTTAGATTAATTTTCAGCATTAACCCTATATTTTCCAAGCATATTTTAAAGCGTATAATCACGCAAACATGACAAAATATTCATATATATTAATTATCCAAATTTAATACATCCACAAAACGGGGAAAAATATTTTCGAGATATTACAAAAACAACCTAAGAAGACACTGTCGAAGCCTTACAGTGGCAACCTACCTTCAAAACTTGGAGTAGACAAATCTCCTGAGAGTTAGAGAGAGAAACTTCAAAGTCATGGGGTTCTCAGGTGCTATGTGTCGACCCAACACTTTTATTCATAGAGCTAAAACTAGAGGGTTTTGTGGGATAAAATCCCAAAAATCGAGTCTAACCTTATCTTTTCCTAACAGTCTAAAGATAAATCCTCAACAAATCAATCACCTAATGGCCAATAGACACGTCATCCCTAAAACTCATATTCACAATCGCCAAAGAAATTGCGGACGCCTACACTATAGTGAACCCCAATCCAAAGGCTCATCATCTGCCATGAGTTCTAATCCATTGCGAAAACTCATCCGCAGACGCTAACGCTCTCGTGGACTGCAAACTCATTAAACCCAAGGATGACGTTTCACGTCATCTAAAACCTATTTGTGGACACCAATAAATTCGCAGAAGCAAACGCTAGTCAGCGCTAAACTAAGACATTACTAATCTAAATAATGGCGATCTCATCATCTAAACATGCTACCGCAGACACAAACGCAGCTGTGGAACCCGCAATAACCTAAAACGATGACATTTCTATTTACTTAACACTCCTAAAACGGCATCTTCCCTTTCTGCGGAAGACTATTTTCCTAATCTAACTGCTCACATTCCTTCTGCTAACTTGATCTAACGGCCCAACATTCTTCCCTGCCCAAGCAGGTATCCAACGCTCCCACGGAAGAGTTTTTCCTAAATATAACAGTTCTCGTTCCTCCCGATAATCTATTCATACAGTCTAGAACACTCCCACACTCAAACAACATCTCGCCCCCACGGAAGCATATTTTTCTTAGATCTAGCGATTCATATTCTTTCTGCTAAACCGATCTAATAGTCCAGCGTCCTCCCGGATAAAACACTTCTACTGTAAGGTAGAAGTGTTAACCCAGCTATGGAACCCACAATAACCTAAAATGATGACATTTAGAAGCTTCTAAAGGAATATGATTCTCTGCAAATTTCAGCTTCTAAATGTCATTCCGAACCACTGAAGGTAGGAATAGAAGCTAGAAACTCTTCTTTTGCTATAAGGTAACTTCTTGAAAACGTTTGGCCTCTAGCCATCTTTAATAATGGTAAATTTCCTTAAATAACTAGAATATAAAAATAGGAGCAAGGCTTTGATATCAAATGATGTGCTCCAAAATTGCAAGAAGACAACACTGGGGCAATCTACAATCAGCAATACTTAAATCTGTCCACTCTCAATGCAACAACAATAACTTCTAATGTCTACAGCCAGTAAGTCCCAAATTTGGAGGAGAACGAAATAACCAAATAATGCAGGGGACCTCCAAATTTCACGCTCAAAAGCGTTGTGAAACGAAAGCTATGGACAGAATATGTATTTGCCCTAAAACAGATTCTGCAGAGACAATTCTGGCGACCTCCAATGAAACGTCCATAAAATTAAGAATTTAAATCCAAATGACGTCAAAATTGTACCAATATCTTCGTATTCCAGAGTAGTTTACACCCTTAAATTTTCAGAACCAAATTCGTAAAAATCACAGACTTATAAACTAAACAAATCCTTGTTTGGAAATAGGACTGCAGAAAAATAGATTGCAAACTTTCAACAAATCGAGCATATGTCCAATATTTCGATTCCAAACATAACAAATCCATCCAATACTTCAAAGAACAATCAAGAACAACCAAATCCAGATATTTACTCAATAAATAGCTCCATAAATAGGGAAAAGAAAACAGCAAACCAACAAGGTTCGCAACACCCCAAACTTTCGAGATGCGTGACTAGTTCGGACCTCTCAAAGAAAGGCCACTCCTTCATAGCTTTTGCTCGGTCTTCTAGCTCCACATGCCACTGACATTCCCCTAAAGAAATGCTAGAAGAACTAGCTAGAACCTCCTCTCCAAGATCGATCAAGAAACAGAGAGAGGAGGAGCTTTGGTGTTGGAATTACGGTGAAGCAAGAACCGAGCACGGGGTTGGTTTGGAGAGAACTCCTCACATGATTTTGCAGCAGCAAGCTTAAGTTTTAATCATGGTGGTAGTCGCCAGATGATGTGCCCCGTGGACCGATCACTCGTTCCCGAGCAAAAAAAGCTCATTTCTTTTCTAACTCCTTATTATTTTACAGGTCATAACAAGTTATGGGATTTTTCGGAGGATATATCACATGAAGACAAAGGAGTTCCATTTCACGTCCTCACATGGAACCATGTAATGTCAATCAATTAACTCCTAGTTTTCCCGCCTTGGAGGTTCCACATTAAATCGAAGATTGGAAGGTTATTTGAAAATTTGTTACGTCAACTTTTATGTTTTAGATACTGGATAATGTTTGGGGATTTTATTTTGCATTTTCTAGTTTGTTGTTGGTGTGTTTTTGAGAGGTGCTCGTTTTGCATGCAAACTGAGCCCTCAAGCCCATTTTTGTATTTTCAAAGGCATTTTTGTCTTTTTTCTCTTATAAGGTCATTAGGGGTACTTAATCCCTCCAAATGCAATGTGAAAGACAATTTTGAAGAACCCTAAAAATTGCTCTCAAGCATTTTGCGTGAAGGACCCGTGGAGGCTCTCTCGGCCGACTTCATCTCTTACACTTGATTTATTTATTCTTGCTAGATCTCAAGTGAGTCTAGTTTTACTGCCTCTTCCAGCTCCTCCTCCTTGTGTGGTGGTTCTTGTGGCGTGGAGGTAGAAGAATTAGCATCCCCCATTGGAGAGAGCCATCCTTTGTGTTGACCGAACTAGTCGCCCCTCTCTTGTTGGAGAACTTGCGGACTCCTTTGGTTTGTCACTACTTTTCATTCCATCTTTTGAGAAGGGCTTACGTTTTCTTGGAGTTCTTTATCTGTATTTTATGTTGTTCTGGATTTTGTGGGACTTTGTTGAGATTTAGATTTGGTAATCTTTGTTTTAAAAGGAAGGAAGTCATTGCCAAGAATCTGTTTTTGCGTTGGACAGATTCTGTTCCGTGTTGATGATTATTTTTGCCCTGCTTACACTTATTAGATGAAGCTTGATTTTGGGATTGTTAAGAATTGACCCTTCAAACTTGAGGTTGATATAGTGTATGCAAGTGGAGATCTCGCGGTGTTAATTTTAGTCGCCAGAATCTGTCCATAAAACCCTAATTCGAGGGTGAATTTCGTCAAAGCATATCTTCGTGTTTAGAACGAGTTTGAAGCTGAATTTTTTATATGTTTCTTTCTAGATTGTTGGTGTTATTCTCTGCAAATTCCAGCTTCTAATTCCTTATGCTTCGGGAGATATATTTATTTGAAATCTGAAGACCGGGTTGACCTTCTTAAGTTTGGCCGATTGGAGTTGTTGACCACTAAAGAGTCTTGGACTCTATCATTTGGTATCAAAGCTTCGCTCACGTTTTTGCTGTTGCTATTGTGCTTAATTAGTTGTCTATCATGAGCACAAGAAGTGGTGTGAACTACCAACGAGGTAGGAGAGCGGAGTCGAAAGAATCACCATCATCCGAGAGGGAGCCCACCCTAGTTGAAAAAAAATTACAAGCTCAATATGAAGAGATGAAGGAGGCTTTTCAAAGATTGCAACAAGACCATGAAGAGACCAATTATGAGCAGGTTAGGGAGCCAAGGACACCGAGTCCTAGACGAAGATTGAGTACGTCGAGAGAATCCCGAGACCGTGTGGATAATTTTGATGAAGAGGACCATTATGCAACCGAGGTGGGTTTCTCTTATAGTCCAAGGAGGAGATCTTCTTATCGTAATGAGATGAGGCATGTAAAGGCAACCATCCCTCCGTTTAAAGGCTCTAGCAATGGTAGTGACTTCCTCGAGTGGGTGAAGAAAGTGGATCGGGTTTTTGATTGTCATGATTTTTCCGAGAAGAGCAAGCTTCAAATGGTCACATTAGAATTAACTGGTTATGCTATACTATGGTAGGAGGATACAAAAGCTCAACGGAGAAGAGATGGTTATGATGAGGATGGTCAACCATGAAAGAAGTGATGCAATGACGTTTTGTGCCTCCCCATTACAAGCAAGAGCTTTTCATTCAGTTACAAAATTTGAGGCAGGGATCATCTTGATAGAAGACTATTTGACCAAATTTTGATAGTCTCAAAATTTGATGTTCAAATGACAAGCCTAAGGAGCAAAGTATCGCGAGATTTATTAAAGGCTTACAACGGGATATTGGGGACCTAGCAAAGCTTCAACCTTACAACTCCATGATGATGTGGTACAATTTGCATTAAAGATTGAACGGCAAAAGAAGAGGAGAATAAAGGAGACTACAAATCGGCCATTTCAAAAGTCCAACACACCACAAAAGCCGATTTCAAAATTTGATGATAAGGCTAATGCAGTGAAGCCTAATGATGATAAAAAGCCGTTTAATGACACTACCAAACCAAGATCTCGGGACGTGAAATGTTTCAAGTGTTTGGGTTTGATCATATTGCTTCCCAATGTCCGAATAAAATAGTAATAATTTTAAGGGGGGAAACTAATGAAGTGGTAAGTGAGGATGAAGAAGAAGGAGCCTCTTCCCTCATTGAAGAACACGAGTAAGAAACTTTTTATGCACAAGAGAGTCTGTTACTTGTAGTAGTGAAACGATCCATGGCCATTCAAAACCGCGATGAGGAATTACAACGAGAA
Source organism: Begonia loranthoides (assembly GCA_022433065.1). Classification (NCBI taxonomy): domain Eukaryota; kingdom Viridiplantae; phylum Streptophyta; class Magnoliopsida; order Cucurbitales; family Begoniaceae; genus Begonia; species Begonia loranthoides. Next base: position 32,139,437 of record CM039471.1, on the reverse strand, counting down.
ACTATTTTCCACACTCGTTGTCAAGTAAAAGGGAAGCTTTGCTCGTTGATTATTGATGGTGGAAGCTGTATGAATGTTGTATCCGCGAACGTTATTGAAAATTTGGGGATCAAAACCACTCTCCATCCCAATCCTTACAAACTAAATTGGTTGAATGACAAGGACCCAATTAGGGTAACCAAACAAGTTCGGTTGACTTTTGCAATCGGAGGCTACGAAGATGAGGCACTATTTGATGTGGTTTCAATGAATGCAAACCACTTACTACTAGGGAGACTGTGGCAATATGATAGAAAGATGACCCATGATGGTTTCACAAACTTCTATTCTCTCAAGTTCAAAGGGAAGATGATTAATTTGGCATCTCTTAGCCCAGAACAAATTGCCAAAGATTACGAAAGCATGAACAAGGGAAGGTCCTTGCTGCAAGGTGGTCCGATAATTTTGATGTTATTTAGGGAGAGGATGGAGGAATTGGGATCTATTCCCAAATCGGTTACGAAGTTACTTGGGGAAATTGAGGATGTATTTCCTGAAGAGTTACCTCAAGGATTACCACTTTTGAGGGGTATTGAGCATCAAATTGATCTTGTATCGGGGGTTATCTTACCAAATCGACCGTCATACAGGCTAAATCCTGAAGAATCAAAGGAGTTATACAAGCAGGTCACTGAATTACTTGATAAAGGATATATTAGAGAGTCGCTCAGTCCGTGTGCGGTTCCCTCGTTATTGGTTCCTAACAATGATGGCTTTATGCGTATATGTGTTGATAGTAGAGCTATTAACCAAATCACCATCAAATACCGATTCCCTATTCCCCGCCTTGAAGACATGTTTGATGAACTCAGTGGTGCCACTATCTTTTCCAAAGTTGATCTTAAAAGTGGCTATCACCAAATCCGTATGCGAGAGGGCGATGAATGGAAAACAGCGTTTAAAACAAAGTATAACCTCTACGAATGGATGGTTATGCCTTTCGAATTATCCAATGCCCCGAGCACTGATAGAGTCCAAGACTCTTTAGTGGTCAACAACTCCAATCGGCCAAACTTAAGAAGGTCAACCCGGTCTTTAGATTTCAAATAAGTATATCTCCCGAAGCATAAGGAATTAGAAACTGAAATTTGCAGAGAATCACACCAACAATCCAGAGAGAAACATATAAAAAATTCAGCTTCAAACTCGTTCTAAACACGGAGATATGCTTTGACGAAATTCACCCTCGAATTAGGGTTTTATGGACAGATTCTGGCGACTAAAATTAACACCGCGAGATCTTCACTTGCATACATTATATCAACCTCAAATTTGGAGGGTCAATACTTAACAATCCCAAAATCCACTCTGCTAAATATGAGCTTCATCTAATAAGTATAAGCAGGGCAAAAATAATCACCAACACGAAACATAATCTGTCCAGCGCAAAAACAGATTCTCGGCAATGGCTTCCTTTTAAAACAAAGATTACCAAATCCAAATCTCAATAAAGTCCCACAAAATCCAGAACAGCACAAAATACAGATAAAGAACTCCAAGAAAACGTACGCCCTTCTCAAAAGATGGAATGAAAAGTAGTGACAATCCAAAGGAGTTCGCAAGTCTTCCAACAAGAAAGGGGCGACTAGTTCGGCCAACACAAAGGATGGCTCTCTTCAATGGGAGATACTATTTCTTCTAACTCCACGCCACAAGAACCACGACACAAGGAGGAGGAGCTGGAAGAGGCAGCAAAACTCAACACACTTGAGATCTAGCAAGAACAAGTGAATCGAGTGTAAGAGATGAAGTCGGCCGAGAGAGCCTCAACGGGTCCTTCATGCAAAATGCTTGAGAGCAATCTTTAGAGTTCTTCAAAATTGTCTTTCAAATTGCATTAAAAGTGATTAAGTACCCCTAATGACCTTACAAGAGAAAAAAGACAAAAATACCCTTAGAAATACAAAAATGGGCATGAAGGCTTGGTTTGCACCTCTCAAAAACACACCAACAACAAACTAGAAAACGGACAATAAAATCCCCGAACATTATCAAGTATCTAAAACATAAAAGTTGACGTAACAAATTTTAAAATAGCCTTCCAATCTTCGATTTAATGTGGCACCTCCAAGGCTGGAAAACTAGGAGTTAATCGATTGACCTTGCATGGTTCCATGTGAGGACGTGAAATAGAACTCCTTTGTCTTCATGTGATATCTCTTCCGAAAAATCTCATAACTTGTTATGACATGCAAAATAATAGCGAGTTAGAAAAGAAATAAGCTTCTTAGCTCGGGAACGAGTGATCGATCCACGGGGCACATCATTTTGGACGAGTACAGACGCATAGGTCTCATCCGCATTCGTCCGCATGTGTAAATTCCTCAAGCAGATTTGCGTTCACAGATGCCAAATATCGTCCTCACTCTGTCCGTACCGTTCGCAAACGACATTCGGACGCGTTTTGGCATCTGCATGTATCGTCCGAATATGTCCATAATTTGGGCAGATTCAAATCGGATGAGGCCTCGCCACGTCCACACTCGCCCGCCCGTGTCCGAAGGTCTCCAGACTTGAACAGATTCAATCCGAACGCAGTCATCCGCGTTCGCTTTTTTCACGACGCGTCCGAAACTCCACGTCGAAGGTGAGGTCAAGATGCAAAATTGCGTCCCGAGTCGTCCCAAAGTTCAGGGGCGACGTGCAATGCATTTGCGGACAACAAGTCTCGTCCGCAAGTCATCTGCAGGCATCTGAAAACGCCCAGAACAGCATTTCCTCACATTTTCTTACTTAGCTTTTTGGCCCATAATTTTTTTTCCCATAAATACACGTCATAATTTAACACGTATCAATATGCCATGTAATGTATAAATTATCTCCAAAATTCGATTACATCGCGTACACTAGAAAAATGGGATCGAGCTATTACAAAATATGAAGGCTTATGCGGAGAGGATTGAAGGGCAAAAGTAGTCTCCGCAGAAAGGAATTGGATACATGGACGAATGACATTGATTAATGTGGAAAAATGGGTATTTGTGGTGGAAAGAAAGCTACCGTGGAAAGGATTGAAGAACAACAGAAGTGTTCGGGGAAAAGAAATAGGACACAAGGACAAATGGCATTGATTAACAAGGAACAATGGGTATCGAAGGGTGGAAATAGCGTCCGCAAAAAGGAGGTTGGACACATAAATGGATGGCGTTGATTAGCAAGGGAAACGAGTATCCGCGAAAGGTAAGGAAGGCTTCCATG
>CM039471.1:32121200-32131200 GCA_022433065.1 Begonia loranthoides | reverse complement strand
ACTTTTTTCATAAGCATAACACTTCTGGCAATTAAAGATATGACTAGTTTTCCACAATGTTAAATACTTTTTTACTATCATTATCAAATAGTTAGAAAATGAATCCATAAAAAAACTAATTAGAATAAGGGAAGAGGAGCAAATGCACATTTAAACCTCAAAGTTTAGAAAGACAAAACCAAGCAAATAAGCATTTGGTGTAGTGATATGTAAAGGGCATTTCATGCCAATATTTGTAAAAGGTTAAGGTAGAAATTACCTATCATTTCCAAGCTTAGGATTTCATAAATTTGAAAGATACATGCTCCCAATAATTTCATAAATTTGAAAGATACATCCTCCCTGTAATACAGTGTACAGTGGAGTCACACTCCATCTTCTAATAGCACAAAAAAAGATGCAGCAATAATGAAAAAATAAGACAACAAAACAAGTAAACACTTAATGAACACCTCAAATGAAAACTAAATGTAACTAGTATAAAATTGTGGGCTTTTTGTCTAACGGTATATTACTCATTTCAGTTGCAAGGGGTCCTCATTTTGATTCTCTAAATCTCCATATACAATCTTGAAAGTAAGTACTACTAGGCCGAAATTAGTTTTCTCTTTTTGAAAACAATAGTACCAAACCATACTCTTGTATGTGGTATCCATTATATATATCGTTGTTGTAAGCATTCAATTCAATAAAAACAAAACATGTTACATGACAATAATCATTCTAATATCTTATAAGAACAACGAAATAAAAAAAATAACACATAAATACAATGATAAAAAAGTTTAGCAAGTAAAAAATTAATATTGATATGAATAAGATAACCAAATAAAAGAGTAGTCAACCAATTGTCCAACTTGAATATCTAGATTAATAATAGAGTGAGAAAATCTATGGATTACACGAGTGAGAACCCAAGGTTCTACGCTTGATTGTTTGCACAACAGAATTCATAGATGACTTTAGGCAACAAACTTGCCTTATTTTAGTTAATTTATTTTCTTCATTCTACTAGCTAAAGAAATTTTTTTCATTAGGCTAACACTATATGCACCAAGGACTTTCAAAAGTGGCAGAGTGAATTTTAAAAACGCCGATTAAGGATGAAGATGCAAATAACATGCTTGGAATAGGAATATAACCATTTTTTAAAAAAAATCATTGTGTTTTACTATGGACAATAGAAGATAGAGACAAAGGTAAGGCAACCTAACAACATAAAAGATAGAACTGCTTATTGTAACAATAAACAAACTATGAACGACATGTACTGAAAAAATGTAAACAGACTTTTTTTTTATAGATAAAGATGTAAACAGACTTCTATTGCTTAAAATCATTATTGACATCAGGGAAAATGACTTGTTGGAATTTTTTTTCTTTTTTGGTTTCCAGATTGCTATCATCCAAAGTCTAAGAGCCAACACCAGTCATCTTACAACATAGATCTTCCATTAACTTCACCTAACCACTGTATATATCAGGAAAAAAAATTTATGAAAAAAAATTAAGAATATAGGAATAAATCAAACACAGATAATCTGATACTGTAAAAGCCATAGCCAACAAGTTTAGAAGGATAAACTGTGATGTCAAAATCACTCTTCGAGTAAAAATCACTAACTCGTACAAACACCTTCCTCTTCTCAATAATTGCTAACAAATACAAGAACAGCTAAAATCATGCAAAGAAGCAAGAAAAAAAAACAAAAATAGCCATGAATAAAAAAAATATGAACGATTCTTACATAATCGCTAACAGGAAGACTACAGATGAGACACGCATCCTTCCACGTTCTTCTCTCAAATTTTAAGCTGCACTGCACTTATAGATTGCAAAGGATGATGAACTTTCTTTCGTTTTCGTCCGAGCAACCAAACAACAGCGACAAAGGGTTGCGGGGCAAAACCGGGAAAGACCAACCGTTTTCACCTGAACTTAAATAATTGAGTTCGCACAATCCTCCCTCCTAGTCCAACCTAATTAATTCTGAACCTTTATCCTCCCAACTCTGACAATAAACGTTATAATTTACAAAAATTAACAAAACAACTTAAATACTCGATTACAAAAAAAAAAAAACAAATATTATCATTACCAATGCAAAGAAACAGTTACACAAAAATAATACTCAAATTTTTTTCTTACCATTCTAATTCTACTTTAATTTTATATTAAAATCACAATAATTAAAATAGCATTACCACGAAGATAAAAAATAATAATTAAATCTATTTAGTCAAAACATAATGTTTCGTTATTTAACAGAAAAACAACGTTCTGCCAAAAAAAGATAATATTTCATATCAGAACGATAATATTTTTTAAACAAAAAATATAACTATGATGTTTACTTTATCCATAATTCAGTATTTAAGTTGTTAGTTAAAATTATTTTGTAATTGATTTGTTCTTAATTTTATAGTATATTAGTTATTTTGTTAATTTTTTTTATAATTTATAATTATAATATTAGTTATTATGATGTAAAATATAAAGATAAGAGAAGGAGTCCAAAAGATTGAGATTTCCCATTAAATTTTAATCTTAAAAAATTCAAACAAACCCAACCTAATCAAATGGAAGATTTTCCATTCAAATTTTGAAATATGGACCAAAACCTTATTGAATTAGTATTAAAGGGTGGACAATAGAGGTGACTAACGAGCCGAGCTGAGCTGGCCAAGCTTGAAAAAGTCTGGCTCGTCGAGCCTACCGAGCTTAACGAGCCTGCCAAGCCTAACGAGCCGAGCCTGCCGAGCCGAGCCTAACGAGGCTGCCGAGCCTAACTAGCCGACTGAACCTAACGAACCGAGCTGAGCCTAACGAGTCAAATATACATAAATGATAATATTTTATATAAATATATTATAAATTAGATCGAAGTATTTTCGATTAATGCTTTAAACGATTCGAGATTTGAGTCAGATTTAGATCGAAGTCTCAAGCGGGTTATTTAAAATGTTGTGTATATATAAATATTTTAATGAAATTTAATATATACATATATAAATTTGTATATAGTTATAAGTTATTATTTAAATTAAATAAAGATAATTATTTTTTTTTAAAATAAGAAAATGAGAGAGGAGTATAGAAGAAGACTTCTGTTGGCTAACACGACGGTCTTCTTCTCCAGATCGAGACTTCTTCTCCTCTTCTTCACTGTCTTCTTTGCGGCGAGAGAGAAAGGGCTACACGACGAAGCTGGGCACCGACGGTCTCCCTCATTCTTCTCCAGACGAAGTCCTCCAGTCCTCTAGCTCCAGATGGTCGCCAGTGGAGTTCTCCTGCTTCAACGCAAAATCACCGAGAACCCACGTTCAGTCTGGAGAAGAATTGCCGATTTGGAGAAGAATCGCCGAGAACCCACGTTCATTCTGGAGAAGAATCACCTACCTCCATTCAGTCTAGAGAAGAATCGCCGGCCTCCGTTCCGTCTTTGCGTTCGCCACTTCGCCTATTTTTCGATTCACGCAGAGGAGTCGGGGGAGTTGGGGACCGCCAGGCTGGCTGGCGGGAGGGCTCGTCGGGCCAGCTTGCCAAGCTCGCGAGCCAGCCCGTGGGCCCAACTCGGGAGCCCGAGCTCGGTGGGCTCGCGAGCCAGGGTTTTCTGGCTCCGCTCGGGCCCGAGCCAGCCCGCCCGTTAGCCACCTCTAGTGGACAGAACTAGATTAAAATTGCGTTTTGGAGCAAAACTAAACTGACTAGTCGATCTTGGTTTGAATCCGTCTATGTTCGTTTTGGTTTTCGCCTATGTTGAACTATAACAAATTCTTAACATAAAAGAATGGTGGACACCACTTAATTCATATTTTTGGAGCCGAAAACGTTAGAATCAAATCAAATTGTGGGTCACAATCCAACCCAAATCTCAAATTAACTTATAATTATGTCCAAGCCAAATAAAACTAGATCAAAATCAAAATTAAATGTAATAATATTAATTTCTACTTTTATTTTAAAACAAAGTTGTATCTCACTCACAGTTCTAATTTTAAACAATGGGTGAAAACCTGAATGAATAAGTATTGCAAAGTCATTTATATTTTTTTTGGACTTTTTAAAACATTTCAAAGTATGAAAGTAAGACAAACTACAACCCCTTCCTTCAAAACTAAATAGAGGATCCAACCAAAACTGAGAAAAATTGAATAATCAAAGCTCAATTTGAATTTGGTCTTGCACCGCAATCCCCCTTGTAGACACATGCCCAACAAATTTCCTTATTATTATTAAAATAACAGTGCTAATTGACCATACAATAATTGACATTATCCTTCAAAATCTTATCTTCTACTTTGAACTGTAAAACATAATCTATATATTAATATTCGATTTAAACATACTTTATATTTATGAATTAGATCAAATGCAAAATAAAAATTAAAATACTTTCCCTTTACACTCTTGCACCTTAGATTACATCCTTCTCTACTGATAATAAAAAAAATGGAAAAATGATAAATCAATCATTTTACTTTGTGATCAATGACAACTTAACCATTGACCTATGGAAAATTGATGAAGCAAATACCGCAGTTACGTTTTATGTTAAAAAGCGTTGTTGTTCTACGGCGGAACATTGTCTTTCCACTATTCGTTATTAAGAGTTGTCGTTCTGCCACAGAACGACAATGATCTGCTTGCAAAAACATTATTGTCCACTACGGAACCACCACTTTCCGCTGCAGAACTATCACATTCCACCGCGATCCGATAACTTTCCGCGATAGAAAGATTATTTTCCTCTGCAAAAAGTGAGACATTGGTGATGAACACTATATGATGACGATGAACCAAAAAGAGGAATAAGAAGATGGGGATGAGAACTGAACGGTGAAATCGAGAAGAGAGAATTGTTTTCGACGATAAGAAGATGTTCGAAAAATTGAAAACGTGAAAATTATTTCTGACGACGGACCGAACCATGCCAGAGCTTCTCAGCATCGTATTCTTGTTAATATTGCTTCAATTATTGCAATTTTAGCATAAAAATTAAAATTTGCAGAGACTAAACATAGAATCAATGGCGTTTCTGGGTAATATTTCTCAACAGGTAATTGTGATGTTTGCAACGTCGATTTTTTTTAGTTCAGTGTTTAAGTTGTTAGTAAAAATTGTTCAGTAATTGATTTTGTCATTGATCACAAAGTATGATGATTGATTTGTCATTTTTCTTAAAAAAATCTTCTGGGTAATATGCTTTATATAAATGGTATATGTAATAAGCGTGGTGTCATCTCATTTATAGTAGGAATTGTTTTTAGAAAACAAAGGCGAGAATTTATTTCTTACTTTAATCCCATATATTGGGACTATTAATGTAACGACCCGGTTTTTATTTACTTTAAAATCGCATGAAATTTAAAACTTTTTCTTTTATAAAATCAGAGTGAAATTTTTCTTATAAAAACCGATCGTTAAAACTCTTTACTTAAAACATTTTGCAGAAGAAGTAATAAAATTCTTTTATAAAACGCAGCAGAATTAAAACAAAACATTAAAGAATGTTAAATAATTTACAAACCATTTTCCAAACTATTTCCTTTTAAAAAATTTTAGCCCAGCCAGCCACAAGATCCACCCGTGCAAATCCTTCATCAACTGTCTTTGACATGTTCACCTGTTTCTCGCATGATACCTACATCACACGACCTAAACTAATGAGCCTATTGCTCAGTAAGTGATATAAGAAAATGATATGTAGATATGATGCATGATCACACGATGCACTACAGAAGAGAACCGTATCTCTTCTGGAAGTCAGGGTGGAATACTCTCAGGGTCATGTGGCTGAACCATTTCACTCTGATGGGGAGATATATCCATCGGGAGTGTTCCACATGCCGGTATCCTCACTTTTGTTAAAGACGTTGGGGGTTTCAGAACGGGATAAAGGTAAATCCAACTTCCACGTAGCTAACTCTAAACCTACCACTCCCTACGTGGGAGGAATACTACCGTATGGAAGTGTCACCGATCACCCGAACCCCACATGCCTATTTATATATATTAAGTATGATATACAATATGCCTATGAGAATACCTACATTCTTATATGATCGTACAAATGTCTAATAAACATATCATTAAAAGAACACACAACATGCAAATCCTAACTCTTGCAATGTAGGGTCCGAGACCAAAACTCAGTAAGTATCAACTTACCTGGCGTCCGTAATGCACTTTAGCACTTAATCTCTTCCTCTTCAATACCTTCAATATCATTAAAAGAACAATCATCAATGATCGCAGATTGGCAACCTTATTCTTACAGTTCATATCTTTCACTAATTCGATATCATTATTTCCTATAACAGAATTCCAACCTAACAAGGTATTCAACTGAACAATGCTTAAAACCTAAACATATAGCAGTAGTAACAATATTTCACGGGCATCATGCTTCATCGATATACAAGCTCTAATATAGCAATTATAGTGGCTATGTAGAATTACTGAATTCAAATCCCAAAATCCAACTAGAATTTCTTTTGCCAAAACAACTGAATAAATCTCAACAAATCAAACCTCTATAATCAAAGTATAATCCCAGTCTTAACAAGTAATCCAAGTGGTAGAACCCAATAATTTATTCCAGTGAACCACTAAGCTTTCATTCACGCATCAACCTATTATCATTTGAACAACCAAACCATAATGTACCACAAAACAGTTTTCCTTGTAATTAACTGAATAAACCTCATTTGTATAACTCACTTACATCATGGATACACCTGAATATGAATGATAAAGAGTCAATAAATTGAGAGACATCAAAACAGAATCATTCCACATCAATAGAAATCAATTCCAATTTCACAGGTGATAGGGTTACAATCCAACATTGAACAGGAATATAACAGGAATTAACACTATAAACCTGGTGATGTAGGGCCTCCTCTGGCCAACTACATCATTCCAATTTCTTACCTCAATATTCAGCTTAGTATCCAGTAGCAAACAACAACCAATCCATAGTCGAAACAGCAACCAAGAGAAGGTTTTCCAATTGTCCAAGCTTCACATGTTTCCTAAGCAAAGATGGCATTAGTTTCAATTCTCAAAATCAACCTGATCCAATTGGTGATCCATAACTAAACTAACAGTTAACACTTACCTTCACTTCACAGATGGACAATTCCACACAGCAAAATCCAGAGTAGGTGCACCAAAGTTGTCCAACAAAAACTCATACAACTTTTCACTTAACTCAGTAAACACTTCACACTCACAAGAAAAACGTAGCACACTCACCTCACTTCCAGCGATAGAGTATACAGGAGAAACGTACCTATTATAGACAAAGGGAGAGGGAGAGCTGAGCTGTAGAAGGGGTAAGAGAGCTGACAGTTGTGCAAACCAACAAAAGTGTAGTCCATTGAGGAACACACACGTGGAAAGCCTTCCTAGCTGTAGGGGAGACGCTGGACGTCTGCAGGGAGTAGGCTGGAGAGAGATTTTGGTGAGGGTGTTACGAAATCGGAAGAAAGAGATTAAATTTAAAATGGGTTTCTCGAAAATTACCAATAATTCGCACGAGCATTAGCATCTGCAGCATCCGAATTATCCCAGAATTTGTACAGATTCAAATCGGACGCGGGCCTTCTTCGTCTGCAATCGTCCGCTACCATCCGAATTGTCCTAGAATTGTATAGATTCATTGTGGACGCGAGTTGCTTTGTCCGCAAGTCGTCTGAAGTCCTTCGCAGAATCAGTTTGGGACGCAGAATGTCGTCCCCAAATATCGTCCCAAAGTACAACATGTTTGCGAACGAGACACGCCGTCCGGAGTATCGTCCGCAAGCGTCCGAAACTCACTATACACACTTTTCCTTAACTTTTCTCCACTTAACTTATTTTCAAATATTAACCCTATACTTTTCAAGCACAATTTAACTTCTACCGTCGCATAACACGATATAATATTTTATATATTAATTATCCAGAATTCTTACATCATCAAAAAGGAAAAGTATTTTTGGGGTATTACAATTAAGGAATTTAAAGGAGGCAACCTACTTATGTAACCTCCCTTTCCACCAACTCTTCCCCCCTTTTCCACCAACTCTTCCTCCCTTTCCTCTCACGGAATACTTTTCTCCCCACAAACCATTTTTTTTTACTCTCTGCCAATTTCTTGCTGGAAGGTTGGGTTTGGATGTAGAAAAACTCAGTGAGTAAACCTCCCTATGTTGAGACGATAAGTTTTTATTGAAGATCAAATTTTTATAATCTCTAACAATGGAGGATTTTCATTCTACTACTTGGCTTGGATTAGTTAGCATTATGGGTCAAGAAATTCAAAGATTTTGATCGACCACTACAGATAAAACCGAACTCATAATCTTGGTATTCAATATTGATTTTTGTTTGAATATAGTAAGATGGTTTAGAATTGCTAACATGAAAAAGAATTGATATTTGGTTTAGAATGGCATCTCTTTCTTCAATGATCAGCGATGACAATGTTGGGTTGCAGCTCAAGCCTAGTTTTAGTTCGGTTTTTGCCCACCCCTAGATGGAATTCAATGGTTTGGGGCCATCATGAAGAATCCATTGTTGCACACTGCATTCTCTAAATTAAACTTGTCTTTCAATTCTACCTTCAGTACATTTAAAATTGCCATATTATTATGCTTTATCCTGCAAGTATAAACATAATAATAAGAGAGGGGATTGCAAGAGTCGTGACTTTCAATTGTAATTATAGGACTCATTGTATTCTTTATTTTATAGTAAACTTGTGGCCATTTATATTCTGCAATCATTTTTTCATGCATTTCCATTGACAACCTCAAGAAAATGTCGAAAGAAACCACAATCTCAACTTTTTTTACTTGGTATAAAAGAAGTAAAAACATTAAAAACATCCTCCATGTCATGAGTCGGAGGTGGACCTAGAAAGAAATATAGAGCCAAATGACTCGATTCTAAAAAAGAACTCAATCGTCCAACCCAAGTCTCGAATTACAGCAAAAAAATAAAACATATATTGAAACTTAGCTCAAACAAGATGAGCAAGATAATGTAATATACAATTAAATGCAAAGAGTTTAGAGTAAGAATAAAATACCAAACACGCAACATCGCACAAATTAAATATAGTCCCAAAGGAAAAGTCGTCGCCAAGGAACGAAAATAATCACTCAAGAAAAAAAAGATAACAGGGAAGAACCCTCACTACGAACATTAATTTGGGCCCCCTCGATCTACACTTAGGAAGAACGGGGTCATTTGAGGTGAGAAACTAATTCAGTAGGAAACTTATACTAAACGCAAAGCATGTGAAAACTGGTTCTATCGTTTCATTCTAAAACCATGGTGCGTTTAATATGTCATGCATGATCCTTTGAAAACCCTTATATCATTTTTAATAAATAGGTTCCACGAGTCATTGATGAGGCAATCTTCAAAATCTTACTATATATATAGACAACTACAGTAAAATGAGTCTCCAATGCTCTTGCATTTTAAAAAATAACTCAATTGAAAAAGGAATGTCACTTAATGACCTCCTGGTACACCAATTGCCACAAGACATACAAAGAATGACAATGATCCAAAGACTAAGCAACGTCACATGAAGTAAAAAGAAGTATGATGGTTATTTGAAGACCAGGTAGCGTCACATAAATTGGACAGACGTATGACGTCAATTTGAAGATCATGCGGCGTCAACGTATAACGATCATGTAACACTTCAGAATTTTTGTAAATAACCTGACTTTTATATCGAAATTTAAAAATGATAAATTAAAAAGTAATTGGGGATATTCGAATTAGTCGAATAAATTATCAGGGTATTACGGTTTTGGTTTGGCACGGTCCGAAATAATTAGGTGACTCGGTTGTAATTAAAAATGAAGAAAATAAATAAAGTGGGATTAAAATGTAGGAGAGTAATGAATTAGATAGTTAATAAATATTATGTGAAGATTAAATGAGAATTAATTAAATTAAAGGAAATGGATTGAAAAATAGAATTAATAAAAA